>JASAMV010005421.1:0-61113 GCA_030248065.1 Rhynchonema sp. JSB1_4
GGGGGTAATAGGCCAAAAAAAATGGACCCCCCCCAAGTACTAGCACAGAACATGTATCCCCGCGAATAAAAAATGGCCCCCCCCCAAGTACTAGCACACAAAAACATAAAAACAATGTGAGCCGTGGTGAAAAGAGGCAGAAATGTCAATTTTGAGTTCGAAACGTGTTGACGATAAATAGATTGTCCCCAAAATTTGTTGACGATAGGTCCGAAATCTGAGTCTGTGGTGAAAAATACCGATTTTGAGCCGTTTTGAAGCAGAAATATATTGTTCCCAAAATTTGTTGACGATAGATAAATTTGCCCATATGTCTTGACGATTTGGAGGGGGGTATGTTGACGATAGATAGATTTGCCCATATGTGTTGCAGATTTGCCCATATGTGTTGACGATTTGGAGGGGGTCCCAAAATTTGTTGACGATAGATAGATTTGCCCATATGTGTTGACGATTTGGGGTAGATAAATTTGCCCATATGTCTTGACGATTTGGAGGGGGGTAACGAAAGATAGATAGGCCACACGCGGAGAGCGCGCAGCGGTGAGAGAGGGGGGGAAGCCCATATGTCTTGACGATTTGGAGAGGGGTATGTTGACGATAGATAGATTTGCCCATATGTGTTGCAGATTTGCCCATATGTGTTGACGATTTGGAGGGGGGTCCCAAAATTTGTTGACGATAGATAGATTTGCCCATATGTGTTGACGATTTGGGGGGGGAATAGAGATGAATTTGGGGCCCAGATGAATTTGGGGGGAATAGGCCAAAAAATGGACCCCCCCCAAGTACCAGCACAGAACATGTATCCCCGCGAATAAAAAAATGGCCCCCCCCAAGTACCAGCACACAAAAACATAAAAACAATCTGAGCCATCCAAACCCCCCCCCCCACAACCGTCGAAACGAAATCTGACGCCCCATCCCTAACGCTTAACAAAAATCCCTCACAAGTTTGCACACCCCGAACGCACAATGAAAACCCCTCGCAAGTTTACTCACCCGTGCCGCAAATCTGGATACCGAACGCCCGACATCGCACCGTTCGTCACAAGTTTCGAGCAACAAACTTTCGCCGCTGTTCAACGGGACAGCAACAAATTTTCGCCGCGTATCGATTGGACCCAGTCGCGTTGTCTCTGGTGATGAGATGAGAAAAAAATACTCACATTCTCTTCCCTTCATTTTAATACGAACCAAAAAAAATGGCTGGAGCCGGGCCAAAAAAAAAACAAAAAAAAATAATAAAAAAATAAAAAAATAATAATAAAAAAATAATAAAAAAATTCGCGGAAAATCCAAGCCAACTTTTCTCTCCCAAATAATAGAACAGCTTCCTCCACCCTCCCGACCAAAACATCCAAGCCAACTGCAACCGACCAATCACATTTTAGCCGAATAAAATTCAAACGCCATGTGCTTAAGCATACATGACGTCACTTCCGAGCACTTCTCCGCTTCTCCCGTTAACCGGCCCCCAAAAAAACGCCAAAATACCCTTTTTATAGGGGATTTTTCGCAAAAGAAGGCAAAAACAGTCCAATTTTTCGACCTCAAAAAATGACTTTTTTCCGTCCCCCCCAAATTGGGACTTCCCCCCCCTTCGCCCCCAGGTAGGTACGTCTGTTCCCCCTCCGAAAATAGTGGAGGGTACGTCTGTTCCCCCTCCGGACCAGGAACTACACTGACCCCCTGTGATCACTTAAGTTTCAATCCAAGTTTCAAGTTTTATGCACGCTCACGCAAAAGCCTACTGAGGCTAAGAAAATAACCAAAATGAACAAGATATGAGCGAAACAACGAACACAAACAACAGAACGGGTGACACTCGACACTCGAGAGACACTTACTTGCCAAATCCGTCAGAAATTTTAGTATTTTTGACAAAAAAAATCCCTACCTTTTCAGCAAAATACCGTAAAAACCTAAATACAGCCCCCCCCCGGAATAGAGCCCCCCCGCAATACAGCCCCCCCAAAAAGGGGTCAGTTAATTAATAGAGCCCCCCCCCGGAATAGAGCCCCCCCCCAAAGTAACATCCCCTATACAGTAGTGTATTAAGGCTTGATAGTAGTGCACAGGTACATTTATGCACGTTTGTTGTTCATTCAGAGCACATAATATGCCTCTAATTGACGAATAGACACGAATAAATGCGATTACAAGCGAAAAAACATCCTTTTAAACCCATTTTTAGGGGTTTTTGGGGGTATTTCTGGGAACAATTTTTCAGGTTCGGGTCAGTGAATTAATAGAGGCCCCCCCGGAATAGAGCCCCCCCGTAATAGAGCCCCCCAAAATGGGGTCAGTGAATTAATAGAGCCCCCCCCTTCTATTTAGGTTTTTACGGTAAGTCACTTCAGAAGCTTCGGGCCGGTGTAGTTCTCCTGGTCCGGAGGGGGAACAGGCGGTACCCCCTTTTTCGGAGGGGGAACAGAACAGACGTACGCACCCACCTGGGGGGAAGGGGGAGGACCCAAATTTGGAGAAAAGTCATTTTTTGAGGTCGAAAATTTGACCCATTTTTGCCCCTTTTTGGAAAAAATTCTCAATAAAAAGGGTATTTTGGCGATTTTTGACAACATTGGCCCAAAAATCACTCATTTTATGCCTAAAAGTGCCTATTTTAGGCCTAAATTCGCCTATTTTAGGCAAAAATTGGAGGAGCAGACGTACCCGGAGGGGGAACAGTGGGGCAGGCGCACCATGGAGGGGGTGGGGCGGTGGGGGAACAGACGTACCCGATGGGGGACCCTCCTCCCCCACCCCCAGGAACTACAACCCCGGCCCGCCCCGGTCCGAGCCAAAAGCCCAAAATCGCGGCCCAGCCCGGCCTGATTGCGACCTCTGATTTTTTCACGTTTTTTTGAAGTTGTGGATGTTGGATGGGAGCAGTGCTGTGGCTACTTTGGCGGGCCCGGGGCGGGTGGGTAGGGTACATGGGTGGAAAAATCCGGGGCGGGTAGGGGGTCGCGTACCTGGAATCTTGGGGGGAATCCGGTTTGGGGTGGTGGGAGGGAGGGGGAAGATTTTTCGGGGCGCCTATTTTTTGGGTGCCTATTTTTATGCTATAAAGTGCATATAATGCATAAAGTGCGATTTTTTGCACTTTTAAAGGTTTTCGGTCAAAATTTGGGCATTTTGGTTCACTAAAAATTTTTCTCTCAGCAAAACTGATGTTTTGAACCGTAAGTGTCGGGTGTCGGGTCCCAAAAAAACCCGACATCTGGGGTACCCGACACCTACACTTTTTTGGCACCCGACAGCCGACATCTCTCTAACCCTAGCAGTGTAGTTCCTGGTCCGGAGGGGGAACAGGCGGTACCCCCCTTTTTTCGGAGGGGGAACAGACGTACCCACCTGGGGGGGAAGGGGGGAGGGACCCGGAAGGGGGGGGGGGCGGATCCAAATTTGGAGAAAAGTCATTTTTTGAGGTCGAAAATTTGGCTCGTTTTCCCCCTTTAGGAAAAAATCACAATAAAAAGGGTATTTTGGCGATTTTTGACGACATTGACCTAAAAATCACTCATTTTATGCCTAAAAATGCCTATTTTAGGCCAAAATTTACCTATTTTAGGTAAAAATTGGGGGAGCAGACGTACCCGGACGGAGGGGGAACAGTGGGGCAGGCCGCAGGCGTACCATGGAGGGGGAACAGACGTACCCGAGGGGGACCCCCTCCCCCCCCAGGAACTACACTGAACCCTAGTACCGCCTGCCCCCCCCCCCGGACCAGGATCTACACTGGCAGCAGCGGCATTCGAGTGTACCCTTGGGGGTTGGTTAGGGGATGGATCCAGATCCAGAGACGGTTGCAAGCTGCAAGGTACCGCCCACATGGTGTCTACCATAAAAAACGTTTTTTTTCCTGGTATGTTTTCCGTCTAATCCTCATTATCTCGTTTGCTTTCTTCAAGGCAGGGAAAACCCAGAAATAATATAATTTCTGCGCCAATTGTTTGCAATGTACAACGGAATCGGCTTGGAAACGCCGCGCGGTTCTGGCACGAACGGTTATGTGCAACGCAACTTGGCACACATTGTGGTGACTAAAGACAAACAGAATTATCGCAATGAAGATGACATCAAGCGGCTGGCTGCTCAGTTGAATCGACCACCGAATCAGGTGTCGTATCGCCATCTCGTTCTTTAATTAGACGTTTTTTCATGATTGTTAAATATTATTTATCTTGCAGGAGTTGTTGGCACACGATTCCAAGCGACGTATCGAAGTGCGATGCACTGAGCTGGCAGATCTGATGGAGGACCAGGGTTATGATCAAGAAAAAATCGATGAAAAAGTGACAGGTATGTTGTGAGAATGACTCGCCATCGCCAAATTCGTGTCGCAGCAAACTACAACTGGTTGTGTTTTCACTGCGTGGCTGTGCTTGCTGTGGCTACTTCTGAGGGGAGACACTGTACCTTTTGGGCCTTGGCCTTGGGGCCAAAAAGGCGAAGATACCGGGGTGCTGTATAGGGTTAGAGGTCGGGGGGGGGGTACCCGACACCCGACATCTGAAAATACCCGACACCCGACATTTGAGAAAAAAAGCCGACACCCGACAGTTCCAAAAAAACCGACACCCGACATCTAGTTTTTGGAAAAAACCCGACACCTGACACCTGTTTTTGGACCAAAAACAGGCAACTTTTTGCTCCTTCGCACTATTAGTGCAATTTTTTGGATCAAGTGACTGAATTCAAGTATTTTCACACAAAATAAACACCAAAATGACACATTCTGCGTCTTCGGAAACATTTGGTTCGAAGCAAATTTGCTCTCAGAATTCTTTTCTCGGCAAAACTGATGTTTTGAACCGTAAGTGTCGGCTGTCGGGTCCCAAAAAACCCGACACCCGACACCTGGAGGCACCCGACACCCGACACCTACACTTTTTTGACACCCGGCACCCGACACCCGACATCTCTCTAACCCTAGTGCTGTACCCAGGATTTGGGGAGGGGGGGTGGTGGGGTAAAAAGTTTTAGGGGGAGATACTGCACCATACTATTCTCGCAGGAATTGAATTCGTTGGGTTAAAATGTGCATCAGTCGCGCGAAGCGGGATTTTTTGCACTTTTGGTCGATTTTAAGCCTTTGTTTTACCAAAAGGGTACTTTTGGGGGTGAAAATTTGAAAAAATCGGTGAGATAGCGTACCAGAAAGGGGGAGATACTTGTACCTGAGCGTGGGGCCACATACCGTACTGGCGAGGGTGAGATACGGTACCTTTGAGGGGTCCCCCAAGCTACAGCACTGCTGCGTGGCACACTCTGAGAGTGAGTGACACCAGAAGCTGGCAGTTCAATGCGTACTGGCGGAACAAGTCAAGAAAATTGTGAAACACAACCAATCTTTTAGGTTTTTGTTGAACGAAAAAGGTGACGGAATTTCGTCAGCTCAATTCATTCATCCATATTTCACATTGACAGAGTATCGCGCCCTGTTGCTAGCGAAGCACGAGAAGGGTGATTTCGAGGACGTTGCCGTTGACGATCAGGGTCGACCAGTGGCCAAGGAGACGCATGCCAGGGCACGATTGCAATTGCAGAAGAATGAGAGTGCAAAGTCGGCGTTCGGCATTGCTGATGATTATGTGGAGGGTAGCTCGATGGACAGACTGTAAGTGGGGGGACTGGGGAAAGACGGACACTGTTCAAAATTTTACACCCAGATGAACAAATTGCACATAACCTCCGAACCTTTAAGTGCAAACGGCACTTAAAAGTTTTCCAAACAAACACGCAAATTGACAGATTTCGGGAACTTCCTGTCATTTTAGGTCAAAATACGAAAATTCTAGGTGCGATTTGCTGCTGACCTCCTATTTTTTCGGATACCAACAATACCAATTCTTTCGGATACGGGCTTGCCCTCAAAATAAAAAAATTTCGGGTACCCAGGTGGGTGTCCAAAAATGATGATAACGCCCGTTTTGCCAGTCATTGGATTTGTTGCTCAGCTTTTTGCACGTTGTGCTTATGTCTATTTGCAGAAACACCAAGAAAACCGAGCCCGAGAAACCCACCGAAGCGCACGAAAACTGGAAGCAGCGTTACGAACACGAAAGTCGAGGCGAACAGCTGAAGGATGTGGCTGTGAGCGAGACGAAACGGGTGAAGGATGAAACGGACGGGAAACGCAAATCACATAAGGATAAGGAAAAGGTATGGATGGGTATACTTGTCAATGCGCTCATATTGTTGAGAGCTGGAGATTTGTTGTTCGTTTGTGGATCGGCGATTTGTCAGAGCTGGTATCCAAACTAGTTATTGTCAGATCATGACGTGGTTTTTTGATGGAAATTGCACCAGAAGTGGGGTTATTTGGGTCGATTGGCACCTGATAAGATTCTGGGTTCAGTTTTGACCAACAATTTTGACATCTTGCCAGGGAAGCACTTGGTTTGGTAGTAAAATTACATGACCATGTTTCGATATCGCAACCAAAAAGTTACAAAAATGATTGCAGTCGAAACGCCGTCGCGTCGGTTCATCCAGCAGCAGTTCGTCTTCGTCGTCCGGCGATTCATCGAGTTCTGACTCCGACAGTGACTCGAGTTCGTCGGATGACAGCAGCAGTTCGGATAGCAGCTCCGAGTCTGAGAAGGGACAGGCAGTGAAACATCGAAAGTCAAAGTCTGGCGGTGGTGGTGATAGGAAACGTGGGCGCGGCGCGGACAGGGAGCAATCGCCGACGTTCAAAGAGCGAAGGAGGATCACAAGGTATGGCGTTTATGATGTTAATGATAATTTGTGTGATGTTGATCCGTTCAATTATTGTATCGTTTTGTTGCCGATTAGTTGCACCATTGCATGCCCGATATTATTATTTGTTGTGTTTGGTGGTTCACTATTTACACATTTTTAGTGATCAACAACAATCACGTCTACGCGATCGTGAAACATCACCTGCGCAACGTCGTCGATCGCCACGTGATGGTTCCAGATCTCCACCAACCGAGTATCGTCGCAGACCAGCACACGAGTCACGTGATCGACCTGGTCGAGACAGGGACCTACCCGACCGAAACAAGGACCGGTACAACCGAGACAGGGATCGATCCGACCGAGACAGAAATCGACCCGACCGAGACAGGGATCGATCCGACCGAGACAGGGATCGACGCGACCGAAACAAGGACCGATCCCGGTCGCGTTCGAGGGACCGACGTCGCAGGAACAGTTTTGATGACATCGACTGAATTCGGACGGGACATGATCTGCGAAAAGATCTAAGTATCGGATGAAAATCTATTTCCTTTTGTAGTCCGCATCCTGTTTTATCGACTTGTTTGTACTCCTACAGTATATGTATTGCTGTCGTTTTGTGCTCCTATCTGTCGTTGGTGTGCTTTTGTTTGTGGTTGATTTATTGTGGCTTGTATTATTTCTATTATTTTTAGTCAATACAAATGATCGCTTTTGTGTCTCATTTGCTGTTTAGCCGCAGGGCGATTACGACCTGTGGCTCGTAGATGGGTTCTTGTTATCATGCCCACCGACTACCTATGATCACCTGGTCCAAGTGTCACCGACACAGCTGCACCCCAAGTTAAAAAATGGCATGTGAATTTTGAGCGAGGATACTGTAGTTTATTTCTAACAACTTCATCATTCATTTTGGCTAAAATACATTTTATGTGTTCGTTCGTCAATTTACAATTCATCAATCTATTTTGCCGTCAATAAAAGTTATAATAGAATCTTTTTCGTGAAATTATGTTCAAACAACACGACAATTTGCAGTGCGAGAAAGAAACCCGCGCCCTACGAGCGGTACAGTCCGTTCATGAGCGAAATTGAGAACGCAAAACGTGACGAACTCCGAGAGAAATCTTCGCGAAAAGAGCGGAAGCACACACTTGAAATTGTTGAATCAACCATGGACCCGGAGCAGGAGGCTGCTTCAGCGGAGGATTTTGTTCGTAGTGCTCTGGGCCGATAGACATATTGCTGTCTGCATTTGAAGTTTTTGAACTCGCTTTTCTTCGTAAGCGGATTAGTAGATTTTCTTCTGTCTGTGCAACCTACAAGCCCAGAAATAGCAACTGTGCACCGACATACTTTCTGAGCTCGGTTACCGATTTCTTTTTGAATTTGTGCGTGTCTGTCAGTCGATGTGTTGTTCTGGTGCGTAGCAGCAGTCAGTCAGCATTAAAACCAGTCCACATGCGTGCGTGTGCACAGTCTGTCTGCATTTGCGACTTTTGGTCCATCAAGTTGGGTACAACTTGAAATACACAACAGTTGTGGTGAAAAACAGATCAGCTTCAAACTGTTTCTGATATCAGCTGGCCACACTCGGGCACTGACGATGACCTGGTGCACCCAAATGTGTGTGACCGCTTGACCACAATGATAAGTTCATCCAAATTACAGTTTCTACCGTACTCGGTACTCAATAGCTTTCATTGTGTATGTGCGCAGTGCAATGTGTACGTGCAGGCAGGAGTACAGTCCCACTTCATGTGCAACTTGTGTTGTGCGCATACTGGAACGCGGGAATAAATATCATAAAACGGTGTGTGCTTTGCTATATATTATGCTTGTTGCGTGTTTTCGTTTCGTTGGTTTGATAACCACGTCCAATCAAGATACGCATTTGGTAACTGTGCTCATGTAATATGCAGCCTGGCTGGTTCAACCATTTTAGTATGATAGACATGTGAACTGGTCTGCCGTTTGGGTAACTTTTGTTGCTTCTCTTGTCTTCTATGATCTTTGATACGGTTTTCTTGAAGTTGTTTCAGCTACAAAACGTAGGCTTCGTCTGGTCAGACCTAAGTTTATCAATCTGAGTTCTGTAGCATCACCTGTTCATATTTCGATAAAAATAGAATGCTGAATAAACGGCCCTGGATGGTTTTTTATGATTATAAGAAACATGTCCACCGTCATCATATTTTTCTTATGATACTCGAGTGTGTTTACACTGGGGTTTCCTGTGAGCGTGGGCATATTCATTGTTGATATTCATATTACTAGACAATTTTCCAGCATTATAAGCAGTTATGAGAAACGAGCATATTTTTAGCGCGGAAAATGTGCTGAGTGGCAGTATACCACCTGGCGCTAGTCGCCTTTATCACTCAAAGAAACCGGGTTGTAAAATCGCATAAACCGGTACAACAGACGTAGTCCGAAGTTTGCACAAATAAAAGTTATTTTTGCTCAGCTGTCTGATTGCTGTATTTTTATGAGATGTTGAGTGTTGCCTATGGTTTAAGATATGTAGGTATTCGCCGTCGAAACTTACAGTATGTATTATATGTACATGTAGGCGGACGGCTGAAGTCTGAGCCTGACCTGGTTGATTTACCTAGTACGCATTTACGGCAAATAATTGCCCTAATAATGTGCAATACACCAGCACTCCTGCAAGACATTGTTTTCCTCTTTGTTTCAACCGACAACTTTAAAGTGATCATTACCATTGTGTGCAATAGCATGTTTGTCGCTTGTCTTGTAGCTAAAGTTTACACATTTTGAATATGGCGATCAACTCCAAAAGAACTAATAATGAAATATGTTCATGTTCTGAGTCAATTATTTGCAAATGAGAACTAAAAGTGAATTACTTAGTGCTCCATTATTGTGTCCAAGTTTACTGATAAGGTGTGATCCAGATCATCAAACTGGATACGGTCTACCCTCCTTATACTGACCGATAATTGCTACCCAATCTGCAGTTGGCGTTATCCTACTGGATAAGGTATGCCTCTTGACATGGGCATTCTTCATGGTTTCCGTAACTGACATGCCAAGTTCGGATCATGTCACTATAAAAATTGTGGACTGTCCAGGTGCAACGTGGTTCATCTTATCTACAGTGTTGTCTAGAAAGTTGGTTATTGACATTGTGTATGTACCGACCGAGAAGCAAAGACCAGGTAGACGCTATAAAAAGCTGCTGTTTTCGTTGTTTAGCTGAATTGTTGAACCTCTTGTTCTCACACAAAACTTACCAACATAGTGACATGAACTTGTTTGAGTTTCCTTTGCCGCCCAAGTCCTGTTTGGCCCAAAGTTGACTTTTGCTTGAAAAAATGAAAAGTCCTTGCTATCACGTGTCGTTCACGGGTGTGTGTGTCAGTTTTTTTGAAGTGTCGTTTGGTAGTCCGGTCCGGGTTAAAAGTATGACGTCAAGTTACACCCTTCAACTTGCTGTCGTAGACGCCCAAGAAAATTTATAAAAAACTGCGATGGTCTGATGTCCACATAAGTGCTTGATTACATTTCAGAGAAAATTAGTCTTTTCAAAACAAAAGCCAAAGCAACGGAATTCAAGATGGCGTCGCGCACAGGCGGGCCATCGGCAACAATTGAGATTGTCAAGGATCACAGTGATGTTATGAATGGTAAAAAGGATGAAAAGAAGCTGACGGTTGGAAGATACATAGGACTTTTTAGAATTATTTCAATTTTTTTTTAATTTTCAGTAGATAATTTCTATTTTAACGCAGACCTACAAAGTGTGCGTCAGTCACGGCTCGAAATCCTGGTTTGTGCTGCGAAAGTTCAAGGAATTCGCCGTACTGCATGATCAGGTCACCTTGTGTTTAAATCTTAATCGCAAAAAAGCAGAAAATATCTACTCTTGTATTACTTCCTGCAGCTCAAAGGCCAGTACCCGGGCGTGCAGTTTAAGTTCCCGCCAAAGAAAGGTCTGCTGCAGAAGAATGATCAGAAATTTCAAGACAAACGCCGGGAGCTGTTGGATTTATTCGTACAACAGTTGCTGTCGGACTCGAGAATCGTACAAAAGTTGGTGGTGCTCTGCTCATCTTTGGACAATAGAAAAAAAGTGCAGTCTGCTCTTTTTACAGTGAAATGGTTGAAATCCACCAATTTTCGTCACTATATAAAGATCGTTCACCATGGGTAACGGCAAAGACTGGGAACCAAAATTATCTGAAATATTCCTGAAAAGAAGATTTCACTGCTGGAGGATCAGTACCAACACAATCTCCAAAAAACGTGCAAAAAATCTATACCAATTTCAGCAAAACAGTGCGCGAGTTTTTCTACATCGATACATGTGGCACAGACGATACGAGAGAAGGTGAAACATTAACTTTGGTGGCTAGTATTTTTATGAGCACAGTTTCTGTCGCTGTGCTGATCAAATGCTATGACGCGTTCAAACCTTTCTTTCTAAGCTCTGTTGGTTCACCCAGATTCGGCCCCCTGGTTGAGTTATTTAGATAACGATGAATAAACTTACTCCAGGGTCGCCTTTCCCGCGACTGAGGGCATGTTTTGGAGATCTACGTTATAAATTGCGCAGGCTGCATGCACACCATGACAAAAAACTGAACGATAAGACACAATCAGACTTTAACATGCAACTTTTCAAGAAAATTATAATTTTTAGATGATCTGGATTCGTCAGTGGCTGAAGACAGTCAAGTATCTACCGAAGAAGAACGTGTGTTTCTTGGTACATCCGAACGCAAAAAGTTAGTCTTTTGCTAATTTTTATTATTGCTTTTTCTGAAACATCACCTTATCTTATCTTCAGCGCGCGACCATCTGATTTCGATTATGTGAAGACGATAGGGAAGGGCAGTTTTGGCAAGGTGGGTATAACAGTTTGCGGGAAAAATAACCGTTTTCTTCATGGATTTTCAAGGCCTTTAGCCGGGCCGGATTTTCCATCAAGGAATCTAGAGTGGCTGATGGCATTGTACGTGCATGTAGATTAATTCGGTACAAAACTGTCTGTAAATAGGGTAGACCGTGACCAAAATCCCAACCCAACCGATGTTTCACCCATCCTATACATAGGTGTTTTTGGCAATCCACAAACGCGAGCGTAAAGTCTACGCGGTCAAAGTGTTGGCGAAGGCGCACATTCGCAAACGTAACGAAGTGCGCCACATCATGTCTGAGCGAAACGTGCTCGTCACCAACATTAAACATCCGTTCTTGGTCGGGCTGCACTACAGCTTTCAGACGAGGGACAAATTGTACTTTGTACTGGACTACTTGAATGGTGGAGAGGTTGGAATTAGTTTTAAACATTTTCTTATTTATATAACTGTATTCAACATACACTAGTTACAGTGCACCCTCATTGTAGTGTCTCGTTTTGTTGTTATGCAGAGGGTAACGAACAGCTTGACTCCTGGTGCTCACTACATATATATGTATCCTATGTGCCTGTTTTTTGTGACGAATATTCGGCCAGCCGAATGACGAAAACCGTCAGAACCCAATCATATACCTAGGATAGATTGTACATAAAATCAAAACAATCACCACCCGCATTCTATGATGTTTCAGTTATTCTTCCACTTGCAACGCGAGAAACGTTTCCCCGAAGCTCGAGCACGATTCTATGCAGCTGAAATCGGCAGTGCACTGGGATACCTACACGGCAAAAATATTATTTATCGGTTGGTATTTGGTTATTGTTTTTATTTTATGTGTTGTTTATGCTAACAAATAAAACGTATTATTTCCAGCGATTTGAAGCCAGAGAATTTGCTGCTGGACGCACAGGTTCGGATTTTTTTCGTGTTTGTTTTCTTGTTTCTATCTTTTGTTTTTGCTGCAGCATAGGAAGCAAGAACAATTTTGCTAGCCACAATCAGTCCTAGTCATGCGTGAGTGTAACATCAGCGCCAAAGCTTGAAAGGATTGTTTTCGCACTGGCCCCATTGGCTAGGCTCAATTTGCAACACTGTCTCCCTCCGAACCCCCTTGCTGATTCAGGGTCACGTGGTGATAACGGACTTCGGTCTGTGCAAGGAGGGTATGCGTGACCGCCAGACCACATCGACGTTCTGTGGCACACCCGAGTACTTGGCACCTGAAGTGGTACTGCGTCAGGCGTATGACAAGACGGTGGATTGGTGGTGCTTGGGATCGGTGTTGTTTGAAATGTTGTTCGGATTGGTTAGTACCACGGGGTCATCGTTGATGTTTCGTGTTGTTTTGCTTGACTAGACGGGACCCGTGCCTACGGCCCGGCTACAGCGCCGCGCCCGTGCCCCCCCCCCCCGAAGACCCGTTAGCATACCCAAAGCTACCCGTGAAAATTGACCCGTCATAGACGGCAGGCAGCGGTTAATGGAGTGAAGCGTGGTGAAAAAGAAACGGAAGATAACAAAGGGGAAACGGAGTTAAAAATAGGAGGGGGAGAGTGGAAAATGGGCTTGAGAAAGGTGGGAGGGAAGGGAAAGAGGAGGGGAGGTCAAGAAGGGGGAAAAGGGAATTGGAAAAAAGAAGGAAAGAGAAGAGAAAAGGGAAGGAAGGGGGAAACGGGGTTAAAAATAGGAGGGAGAGAGTGGAAAATGGGCTTGAGAAAGGTGGGAGGGAAGGGAAAGAGAGGAGACTGGCCTGAGAAGGACGGAAGAAAAAAGAGGAGGGGAGGTCAAGAAGGGGGAAAAGGGGAATTGGAAAAAAGAAGGAAAGAGAAGAGAAAAGGGAAGGAAGGGGAAAGGAAAGAAAAAAGGAGGGAAGGAAGGGAAAGAGAGGAGAGTGAAAATTGGAACATGAAGGAAAGAGAAGAGAAAAGGGAAGGAAGGGGAAAGGAAAGAAAAAAGGAGGGAGGGAAGGGAAAGAGAGGAGAGTGAAAAGAGAGGGAGGGGGCCACAGACAGACAGACAGACATACATACGCCTTCCTGTTTTAGTAGTATAGATTTTGTTGGTTAGTGGTACCGCTAATCCTAGGAATGATGGATCTGAACTACATATGACTTAGGATTATATGCCGATGCCTTAAATGTTTAGGCCCAGTACAACGGACCGTTATCAGAAACGCGCCCTTTTTGAGCGTCATCGATGAGTATCATAACAAATGCTGTTGTAGTGTTCGACTTGTCCATATTTGTCACTTGACAGACGTTGTTGTAACTTCGGTCGTGTCGCAAGCAAGCGAAGTTTGTAGCCTGGGCATCACATAGTTTGCAATTTTCGAATGGGGACGACTGGGGTCTCTGTTTAGGTTAAAGTTGAATGTTCGCACTCCTTCTTGCCAAGAGTCATGGTTGACGGAAAGCTGCGATAACACCGAATGTCTTGATGTTTCAGCCGCCATTCTACAGTCGTGATCACAAGGAGATGTATGATCGTATAGTCAATCAACCACTCAAGATTCCCAACGTTGTCAGTTCACCAGCACGTGACGTGTTGACCGCGGTACGTGCTTGGATACGTTGATTGCGACTTTGTTTCCGCTGTGTCGCTCACCGTTTAGCAATTTGCGCGTGCATACTTTTTGTTAAACTTAGCTATACAGCACTCCAGTAGTTTATGATAAATTTTATTGTTCCAGTTGGCT
This sequence comes from Rhynchonema sp. JSB1_4, assembly GCA_030248065.1. Lineage (NCBI taxonomy): Eukaryota > Metazoa > Nematoda > Chromadorea > Monhysterida > Xyalidae > Rhynchonema > Rhynchonema sp. JSB1_4. The sequence goes on from JASAMV010005421.1 coordinate 14,296, forward strand.
TAGGTATAGCGAGTATCTGTTCCTCCATTGCTATGAGCCTGCAAGAACAACCCAGAACTACCTGGTGCATCAGGTCAACACCGCAATGTCTTGCTGTTTGCAAACTACATAGGTATAACTAATTTATGCTGCGTTCCCAAAAAGCGAGCTCGTTGATTGATGACTTTCGCGCACCATCCTGGCGACAGGACGTCTCGCACACAATTTTTGGGAAACATCATCGTTGAAAACAAATAATGACGTCGTTCATTTGGAGTGTGTTAGTGCCCTATGGTATGTAGCACTCTCACTGTTTGGGAAGACAGCTTGACACTGCCATAGTGATCTATGTACGTAATGTATAGGTGTGTGCTCAGGGTTCTGGTTTGGCCCCAAGTGTAAGCCTTAGCCTAAACTTAGGCTCCAAGATAACGTACAAAAACCTAATGTATGAGGGTAAGGCCATGCCCAAATAAAACATTGCCGGTGAGCTCATCTCGAAACTGTAAGGTTCTCATGAAATACTTTGCGGACTACACAGTTATTGATACCCAATGCGCACTGCACTGATATTCTGATAAACGACAACGAGGCGCGCCATTTATAAACATGGACTGCGCACGTTTTGCAGATGCTGCAGAAGGAACGACACAAGCGGCTGGGTGCAAAGAGGGACTTCAAAGACTTGCAAGAGCATCCATTCTTCGCACCAATTGACTGGCCCTTGCTGTTGGAACGCAAGATCACCGCACCCTACGTGCCGAAATTGGTGGGTTGAAACATCATAAGGCGGTGCATCAGGTCATCTTCAGTGCTAATGCACCAATTGCCTTGTAACCCCAAAATAATACACCAAGTTGGTTTGATGCGCGTGTAAAATGTCAACGCATGTGTAAAATGTCATCGGTGTTTCTAGTATAATTTTCTCACTGTGCATTTCAGACGGACGAAAGGGACACAGCCTATGTCGACAGCGAATTCCTGCAGGAACCGGTGTCAGGTTACTCATCTCACTATTTACAAAACCAACATTTCTGGTTTCTCATTTCTATTTCTATTGCACAGAAAGAGATTCTTCCAAAACCCGTGCGACCCCGGTTTTTTTATTTAAACAGCTATTTTTTTGAAAATCTCTTCGAAACTCCAATTGCGGTTCTATTGAACAAACGATTAAAATATCACACCACCGATTGGAGCCTGACCCAGTCCCTCGGTCTCTGAAAGCCAGTCCTGAACATCACAAGCCCAAGGTAACCCCAACCTTTGCAGAATCGGTGGCCAGATCACCCAACCCGATGACGGCGAGTGTGCGTGCGGCGGATCACGACTTCCAGGGATTCACCTATGTGCCCCGTGCCATGCTCGATGACATTGTCGAATAAATACTGAAAATGTTTTTTTTTCATTTTTTGATTGATTGGTGATTCACATCTGTATATTTTCGACTATTTTTCATTTTCTTTATAGTCGTCTCTAAGAACTCCATTCTTATCTGGCGTCTAGACTCGAGCTCGGCCCCAACCATGGCTAGCTTCAGTAGAAGTCTTGAAATTTGGTTTTTTTTAAATTGATTTCAATTATTTTTAAGTTTGGACACGCTGATATGTTGCCTTATCATTGTATATTTGTTTGTTATTGCGAATTGAAATTTATCTTTTCTGCTACCAATTTTCGCCCCTCCCGGTGCATTGTTCAATTATAAAAGTGCCATTATGTTGTACATTTCAGTGGTCAACCACTGAAACTTGATTGGAATTAAATTATGTATTAAATTATACCGTGCTTCCAAAATTGTTTCATCCTATGCAAATAAGGATTGGATTTGAAATGTTTTTTAGTATTCTGACTTCTGTCAATGATAAAAACATGCGTACATGTTTTTATGTCCATGTACATGAGTAATCCTATTGTCTATTTCTTGCATACCGAGAAACGGGAAATGTGATAGCATCTCTTTGATAGCATCTGAGTAAATATTGCATCAGTAACAACTCATGCCATTGAAGTGCAGATATGGGAAGCCATCAACGCGCAACATCGGCTGGTGTGATGGATGGATAATAGCTAAACAAACAGTGCGGAAATGTTGGAAATAAAGATAACGACTTTCCCTTATACCCCGCTATCATCGAGAACTTCAGCCGAAACAGCTACTGCTGTGCCCCGCATGTTTATCCGATTACAACCGGGTGCAAACTGAGCTTCAAGTTAGCTAGCTGTCAACGGCAGTGGCTCATTTTGCGTTCGTTTCTTCAGTTTGTTTCCGCCGTATTGTCCTTCTGCGTGTTATGGAATTCCAATAATAATATTTTGATGATGACGAACAACAAATGCACCCCGCATCGACTCTATCACAATCCGGCGTTTCGTGCCATGAGCCAGCGTGACATTGTGCTGCCGCGGGAGATAAAGTGAGCGCTTCACCATTTTTTTACATCAACGTCAAGTACTGTACTACAGTCCAGTCCACTCTCTTTGTAGTTATATGCTAGGGATCCATCATTTTCGGTCACTAACTTGTTTTGAGAGTGGTACGAAATTAACGGCTAACCAACGGTTCCCGGTTCGGCGAAATGCCGCTCAAAACTGTTCACAATCTTGACGTGTTCTCTACAACAGGATTTGCCATGTTCCCTCTCATCCTTGCAGTGGTGCGCTGCTGCCCTCGCCCGACATTGCGCGTGTACGTGTATTCTGGCAACATTTGTGTGTGCGGGATGGTCGACTTTGTGTTGGCAAACAATTGATTCGGTCATTGGACTGGCGAGTGTTGCGAGAGATTGGGGTCGATTGCAATTCGAATAATGTGAATATCAGAAACTGTGCCACTGCGACGTGGTCGATGAATGAAAGGGGTTACGGTATGTTGGTTGTGGCCTACGGTATGTGGCAAGTTACGGTAATTGATAGAGTTGTTTGAGAAAAACGATTGACTTGTGGTTGCGGTTGATTGAATTCATTGATTGATTGGGCACGAAACGTCAGATAAATTGTCTATAACAATTGTATTGCGGTACTGCGTCCGACAAGGAAAACACACATAATAAGTAATTGATAGGTTGCCGTAGGCACACTTTCCATATCACGGTATGTGGTTCGTGTTGGCCACGACAGGAAATAAGTTACGTAGTGGGTGACGGGGGCAGCAGCGAATATTTCAGTTTCTGTGGCGGCAATGAAAAAGGACGCAGTGGTGCAGGCCCTCCACTTGGTCGATCTTTTGGATCAGTTCATATCACGTTTGCATTCAAACGACGACGCCACAATCTGGCTGGGCAAGTTGGGTCAACAGACCATGGCTCACTACGGCCCTATCCCGGCCGAGACATGGAGCTCATTCGCTGAGTCCCTGTCAGAGACCGGCAGTCGCTGGGCGAATCGGATCCAATCGGCACCGGTCTCAGACCAGGACCTGCGCATGGCGGCATGGAAGGCAATGTCGATGACCTTGACGACCGGACTGAGACAAGCACACGATGCTGCAATGCACACGATGGTGGTGCACACGTTAGCACATTGCATCGTGATGAGCAGGGTCGGCAGGAATATGTTCAAGCCGATTAGGGACCTGTGATCAAAATTGCAAAAACGTCACCATTACCCCTTTCCCCGCTGTATCCCTCATTTTCTCTTCTGAGTTTTATGACCGTTGAGTTTCACATTGACAGATTCAACAAATTATTAGAAATTCAAATTACCGTCATGTGTTTGTTTGTATATTTGCGACCTCGGATGATATGTGCCAAGTTTTGCTTGTCATGCGCATTAAAATAAAATACAAACAGTTATGTAATGTCGATTAAATGAGCAAATTTATTAAAACATGTTACCGTTGACACAATTTGAAGCCACATGAAGTTCAACGTATAAAAAGCGACTTCACATAAAGGTGGTCCAACTAAAGAAAATTAAACGAACGACTTGTACAGTTATTGCTGAAATAAACTGCAGAACTGTTATAAAATTTCGCAATTAAATCATTAAACCTTTGCTGCGAGGTCGAAGTTAATGTTTTTTTGCTGCTAAGCGGTGCAACAATAATTTTGCGAAACGCGAAATTGTCAGTTTATACACATTTCCCCAGCCATTTTACCGACATGCCGCAGAAAAATTACACGCGGTTCAAGCTGATGAAAAGTTTAGTTTTGATTTTGACATTTGTTTCGCATTTTATGTTTTGCCATTAGCGTTGCTGCGCTTTTGAACTGTTTTCTTCGCTTATGAATTTTGAATCTCACACTACCCTGGAATTCTGAGCTGCAACAAGTTATGATTTTTTCGAAGTGCGAGTTTCATGTTCACCTATAGAAAGATTCCTGTTTGAGAACTTGTCTTTGGTAGTTTATTGGTTTGTCGGACTGTTCTGTCGCTGCACGCCAGATAATTTTGTTTTCGTTCCGATATCAGACCAAAAAAGAGTGAGTGCCATGCAAATAAACATCTTTTGGAAGTGCATGTGTAAACAAACTAGAACTGTTACATATGTATAAACGAGTGCAGATTGATGTACTCAAAAACGTATGCTCTATTTTGTTGACCACAATTTTTGCACAATTCCAACGCGTATAATAACGGGTCACATCCGGTGAATGTTTATTTGTGAACATGTCTGCATTCCAGAAAACAAAGACCACACACCCTGAAGTGCACAAAGGTAAAAGTGCCACACACTGTTCCTTTGCGGCGCACCATTCTCTCGTCTTGCGGTCCGTTTTTTCGCTCGCCATTTCTTCACATAATATTACCAAGCGGGTTTATACACCTGATGTTTACGTGAGTCTGGACATTCAATAGCACACAATCGTCAAGAACTTCTCAATGTAGTAATAAGTTTCAGGTTCCAAGTTCGAGACCCGGTTTCAGAAGAAGTGAACTTGACGCTGGTTTTTTCAATTCCGGTTCTGGAATTGAAAGAAAATGAATAAGCAAGGTATTTATGTACCCTTACTAGTGTTTGCCTTGGTCGTGAGTTGTGAACTTGTATAATCACAATTGTAATGCAAACCGAAAGAAAGAATGTGCATTGTGGTTATCGGTATACATTTGAGTTTCCACGCATCTGTTTATTACCAATTTTGTCAAAAACTCACCATCTACAAATTACCTGAGTTACCAGCTAACCATTGTAGATCTACACATTGTGATAGTACTGGAGAAAAACAGTAAAATAATATTTGCGTTTGCTCGGTGTTGTTTGTCTAAATCATTTTTTATTGTGCAACATATCCATAGCGGGAAGCTTAGACAACACGCACAGCGTGCAGCGGCGTTCAAAGATAGTTTATTTATATTGGGTCTTAAAATTTCAAGACAGCCATAACTTCTGCGCTATTTCAGAATTTTAAAGGTGTATGGATGGCAATAGTCGAAAAAATCATAGCTGTCGACAATCTGGTAAGATGCTGCTGATGAACCTTCTCACCACCACCTTACTCATTCTGCAACATCCTGGTGCTCGCGCTCAGAAATGTGAGTTGCTTCTTTATATGTTCGTGAGAAAAAAAAGAGAAAATATCTCTAAGAATTGTTTCAGCCATCTCAGTCAAGCCGACAATATCACCAAGTGATGTGACCCCAATTCGACTAGGGTCCCAATGTGTGTCCAACCCGCAATGCACAATGGTACCCAACAGTCACTGTCTCAATGGTGTTTGTGAGTGCCTGCCGGACTTTTTCGAACACAAAGCAGCACAGGGAGTGTGTCGTTTAGGTTAATATGGTTCCTATGATATCTTTTGCTTTTATTCAGATTGAGAAAAAAGTACTTTTTGTTCCGCTTACTACCTTCTTTCCTTCGCTTATTTTTACATACGTTATTACATTCACACATAATCGCTGCAAAAGAAAATTGCTATGATTATTTTTTGGACTACTTACGATATCCACGAAACAATGTGCCGTCTAAACACTCACTCAAGAGTTGTTTTCAATCCCAAATTGCAAATCACGAATGAAAAATAATGTTTCAGCACCCGGGTATGAAGAGGCATGTGCCAGTGGAGGTCTATCAGAAAATTATCCGCGATGTCGCCATCCGTTTGTGTGCAATTCAACAAATACATGTGATTGTCCACACGGATTCATCCAGGATTTCTTTCAATGCATTCGGGGTAAACTTAAATATTTTTAACCAGATTTTTTTGCATTTGTCTTTTTTTTCCGAAAAAAACTTTTTTATATTTTCTCATCTTAGATTGCGCTTCGGACGAGGTGCCCACCTTCGATGGCTGCCTTCCAGGTACATGATGATCCAAATTTTTGTAGTTCCAAATTACAAGTAAAAAGCTTTTTAATCTTGTAAAAATCGTTATTCAGCTCGCCACCTCGGCGAACCGTGTGAAACGTCAGAACAATGTGTGCAGAGCTACGCCACTTGTCTGCATGGGTTGTGTCAGTGCATACCCGGAGCGAACCAGCTCAGCGGAAATTGTTATCCAGGTATTTACATTTTGTGATCTCTATATGTTATTTCGTGCATATTTTTATCATTTTCTAACAAACATTAATGTTTTACTTGTCGACAATTCCGTTTCAGTAAACCAATGTCCCCTGGGCGACCCATCACGTGACCCCGACGGCAGCATCACCCCGTGTTATCAGCACGGTCTGAATGATTGTCCCAAAGATCACTATTGCATGTTTCCGCAAATGTCAACCACCGGCGCCGGATTCTGTTGTCCCAAAATCCGTATGTCATTGTTTCGAAGTCACATGCTCGTGTAGGTACTTTGAGGTCACTTCCAGCGCGTGTGACGCGTTGTGGGGATTGCTGTTTCGACTCCATGTACACAACGGCTGTCTGGATCTAATCAGTGAAACGGCAGCCCTCCCTCAAGGCTTAGGCCCCTAAGTCCCAGAGTGTATTGACACTACATTTAGGTATCACTTATAGCAGTTAGCGTGCGTTCGAGGTGCCACTTGTAGAGAATCAAATGGCCACCTGGAGTTTTCGCACTGACGATGACCTGGTGCAATGCCCGATAATGAGAACAGGTTCGGATCGGGTAAGATATAACGTACTGCATGTTATTTTGCTCTCGGAGATGGTCGTTTCGAGCTGCGTTCTCCCAGACAAGCGGTGCAACAGGTCATCGTCAGTGCGAGTGCATCAACTTCTTCCAAATGAACCCCAATCTATCCAGGTATGAACTGTCCAATCGGTCGTCCCCTGGATGGTCACAATTGCACCAACTGTCCGTGGCACACACATCACTGTTTCTCGTATGTCATTGGCACGTTCACTGAGACCATGTGCTGTCCGAATGGTGGGTTACTGTAACCATTGAGGGTTGGACTAATGGCGTTTCACCACAGGAGCACACTATAATTATTCGCCTCCTCTTGTCAGCATGCCCAACTACGCAGCCAATTCTTGTCAACGGACAATGCTACGCACAAGTGGCATTCAGCGGCCGATGTCTTCGTGACGAGCAATGTTCTGCTGTGCACGGTGCTGTGTGTAGGCTGGATGTGGCGGATGGATTGCAGAAATGTCTCTGTCCCTCACAAACGCATATCAATCGATTTGGAAAGTGCATACAACGTTAGTGCTGGTGCGGTGATGTTTCAAGTTTTTTCAGTACGTTACCAGTTTGTTGTATCAGCCACCGATGGGCATGATAACACACGGTACACATAAAACAGCTGCCCTCATTTTTGCCCGTGGTGTTTGTTGTCCAATCGATACTGATGGGCATGATAACAAAAGCTCATCATTGAGTTACAATAGCACTAACGATTTCTAGCTGTATTTGCTATGACGATGACCTGGTGCACCACCCGTCTGTACGAACCGTTCAACCAAAAACACGCAGACACAGCTCATGTTCTGATGTTTCAGAATCAGTGCTGGGCGGCAACTGCACGTCAGATGACGAGTGCAAAACGGGTTCGAACACCATTTGTGGTCGATCACATGTATGCGAGTGCTACAATGGATACATGCCCGAGCCGAAGAACAGCCCAACAATGGTGGCACAGAAGTGTATTGCTGGTGGGTCGGGCACATCAGTTTTCGAGGATTTGGGCCTTTGTATAAGTGATGTCGCCTACAAGTGTAAAGTGTTGTTTCTCTCGTTGACCTCCGAATTTCCCTACTTTGTATAAATCCTGAACACTGTTCATATCGAAATTTACCGGACTCGATAGTGTGATAAAGAGGACAGACTCTAATTTCGTAACATCAACACAGAGCCATCCTGCCCAACATCGAAGGGAGTCCAACCGATATCGGGCGATTACCAGGATTGTTCGAAAGACACCGATTCGTGTGCAAAGTCCGAATTCTGCCGTAAATGGTGGTTTGACGGCAATCGGACGTACGCGTTGTGCTGCCCCAAACCCAGTCAGTGGGGGGTTGACATTTGTTGAATTCGGTGTTTGGCTATAAAATTGTCCTTAGAAATCTTGGTGTTGACAGACTCTGATGTGACGATATTTATCACCCAATGAACAACATGGATGTTGTTATCAAACATCGGTGTGAAGTGCCGAATGCAGTCGCTATTTAGGGATTTATTCATTAAATTCGATCATCGTTAAAGTTGTAACCGGACAGCTAATACGCAATCTTCAATCGGTGGCCGAACATAGTGGATCAGTAAATCTCGAACTATATACAGTTGATGCAAAAAGTTGTATGAGAACAAGGCCTGCCCTGGTCGAGCTGAGTCGCGATCACAGTGTTTGAGCCCGCTACATGTCTGCATCACAGCACTCAGAGCAAAAAATCTTCCAGGTCTATCCGATTACCAAGCCATTTGTGCCCCATTCGGTATGCGATTGATTTTGCACAACGAAATCGCCGATGAGGAGACTGGCCGCTCGGCCACACCTGATTTTCAGGATGCTGAACCATTGAGATGTGCCATATCGGTTGGTAGCGGACGAAAATTTAATTGGGAAACATCATGTTGCTGAGAAGTTTCAACCTTGGTATCGGATCAGACTTCAAGCCTTAGTTTTAGTCACGTGACATTTTGTATTAAGGATATTTAGAAATTCCGTGATGCCACGTATTTCTAACAGCGTAAAAGTTGTCCCCAAACAACAAGTAAAGAACTTTCACGCAGGTCAAGACAACTACATATGAAGACAACGAGCGGCACTAGTAAATCTCGAGCCATCCTAATGGCAAAAAAGGGACGAAGTCAAGCACGTCCGATCTGATCATTGAATTTGATACAGCCATAAAATCTCTGATGGTTCCCAGTCACACGCTGTGATAGGGACTAGATTACCGTAGACTTGCGTTTTGTACACATAACGTAAAGATGCGCCAAAGCATCCCAGCGATTGCAACTAAAACATAATGTGATGTTTCTCGCACACAGGTATTCAACGTCAACACGACTCCATCCCCTGCACTTGTGCACGACACGCCCAGTCACTCAGCCAGCGATCACTTCGCATGTCCATCGGCTGCCAGTTGTCTGTTCGACCCGTTCTCGTCCGACAACAGTGGCGTGTGCTGCCGGTCGCCTGATGTTTCAAGCAGACGTCCGGTCGGCAGCATTGACCGGGTCCGGGCAGGGAGCACCAATCAGCTGGTGATGCCACCCGGCTCAGAACCGAAACAGCCGTCAAATAACATTAATAATAATAATGACAATAGCAACATTCCCAGCAAACAGACCAAGCCTGTCATACCGGCCGAAGCGTCGGTTGATCCCAAATCGAATAAAATTGTGCAACAACATTTGGACCGACCCCGACCAGCTGGACTTGTCTTGCACTCGAGGCTGAGAACGCCCGGCCGCACTAAACTGCCGCATTTGAGGCGACTGTAGCTATTCCAGTTTGTTGTTCTTAAACTGTGTTGCTTATTGCAATTTTCTTGTTTTTTTGTTATTTTTTTTTATTTCTGAGCTCCATCAGCATTGGTTTGCTACAAAGGAGGGATCACAGCATACAGTAATCCAAATGACTGACAATTTAGTGCTCAGCGATTTCTCCTAAGTTACCCTAGAGTCCAAAGGACTTATCACCGTCAGCAACAGAATCGCAGTCAATCTCAGGAAGCCATGGCTCTATTTAAGTGCGCTCCTGTCGCTCCACATTCAAATTGCTTTGAAGCTTCGGTTCGGGCCACGAAGGGTCCGGTGCGGCAGGCAACCATGTTTGCGCGGCGAGGCGGTCACTTTTTGCTGCGATTTTTCTCAGAGTTATCTGTTGTTCGACTGCGTGGGAGGCTGTTGTTCTATTTTTGTAGTTTGTAGGCCATCGGTTTTGTGAAGTCACGTCCGCCAATGGAGCGCTTGTGCTCTTGTTGTTGAGTCAAGACATAATAATTTTTCTTGGTTTGCTGTTGTTTTGAAAGTGGAATGGTCATATCCGGATCAGTTTGGGATTGCGTATGGTGATGCTGACTAGTGAAAGCAAATAAAGTTGGCAAAATCAAGAGTTTTTCGTCAGTGCAAAACCAGAATCCTTTTGTTATTCTGATTATTTTGCCACACTGTGCAGTATTGTATAGTAACATTACACCAACACGAGCCCGATTTCGAAGGTGGCAGATCAGTGAAACATTCACACGTGGCTGCTGATTCGGGAAATGTTACACGTTGTAGAGTACAACGGGGCGCATGATGATTTTCTCTTTCTTTGTGTTTTGTAAGCACACCACCTCCGAAATCGGGCTCGTGTTAGCGTAGTTTGCCTTTACGTTATTAGTTTTCATCCGTTCTGACTTGTTGTTTTTCAGCAACTTTTGTGCGTAATTTGCTGTTTTATTTAAGATTGAGCCTGTGTAAATTATCATGACATCTGATAAACAAATAATCACGCATGCTAGTACCTGACCTATGTATATAGGTAACGTGAAATTTTAGATCGTCATTGCCCCGTCACTTTCCCTCTTTACGATTCAGGAAAAAAAGTTGACCAATTCTTATAAAGTCATTGTGCGACCAATATCACAGCCAAATCAATGATGACATAACAATTCCATGTGTGGCTTCATACATAAAGTTTGACTTCAACTGCACAGCAGCCGTTGTCTGTGGTGTGCTTCAAAACTGCTGGTGCGGCTTGTGACACCTTCATGGAATTGAAGCACGTTACATGGGTGCGGCTATGGTAAAGGATACAAAGTTAACGTAAAGTTAGTTGATTCAACTCCCACATTCTCATTTTACCTAAGTAGAAAAAACAGTAAAGGATGGATGACTCAATGAATAACAAACGAATCATTTCTTCTTGTCCTTCTTCTCTTTCGCTCTCAACGCACATTTCTCCAAACCGAGACTTTTCTCTATTTCCTTGATAGCCTCTTCACGATCTTTCACCTGAAGCATCAGGGAAGCTTTCTTCGCCAACGGTCCAAAGGAAGCAAACGGAATATCTTGCTCATAAGTTCTAATATAGTGAGTACCTGGCGAGTATTTTCGAACTGTATAGTTCGATCAAAATCTGCACTTAGTCACCTAACAATGTGACGCCGCAATGCAGAGGGTGGACATGAAACTTGCAATTGTGAGTGAGCATGCTGACTGCTCAAACTACAAGGGTTCAATTTTAAGAAGGTGCGCGTGAATTACACCAACCAAGATGCCTTTCATGCCCAATTTCGCGGCACCTTCCACATTCCAAGGCAAATCATCCAAAAAGACACATTCTTCCGGTTTGACTTCCAATTTCGCACAAGTGTGATGGTAGATGTCGGGGTTGGGCTTGTGCATACCGACAACGCATGATTCGACCAGCTGAAATCGTTTTCGATATCCGAAAGGCAGCCGACAAGACTGGCATTTGCTGCTCGTTCCAATCATCCGTGTCGTGAGACACATACAGTACGTTCACGTGAGTTTATGCATAAAAAACTTCGCGGCTTATTTGTACCACTAACTGCGACCGGCGCAAAAGTTGGTCAGTTGTCTGGAACCATTGTTTTGTTCGAAGTTTCACAATGAACCTCGAAGTATCCAAGGAACACATAAAGGTCACGGCGCCAATTCAACAAAATCGGACAATACCAGACCGATCATCGCTAGTTTGACACCTGCCTGATACCACCCATCCATGTATCGGAAAATGTTTCTCACCAAGTCAAACAGTTCCAAATGCTTGAACGTTTCGTGGCCAGCATGCAGCGCCTGGTTTTCGTCCGTGAAATACCAATTATTTGTCAGAATCGCCGTCCTATAGCCGAGCTCTCGAAGTTTCTTGACGGCAACCAGCATTTTAGTGGATACTGTACTTGACAGACCTTCCTCGGACAGGATGATTTTGGTCCAGGTATGCTGGGTCTCGGGGTCTACGGGCGCTTTCGGGAACTAAAATCATAGGAAATCGAGGCATCGACACATTACCTAGTCTATGACATCGCAGGACTTAGAATCGTTCCACGGCAATCAATGAAAGAAGCAAATAAAGCAAAGACATTATAAGGGATAATCAATCATCGTGAAACACGCAACTATGCAGGCTAAACAAAGCTGTCCTATCGGTGTACAAGGGTTCAAACGGGATCGCGAGTTCGGGACCGGGATCCCCTTTGAACACCAGTCACACCATATGAGTCCAAAACAGTGTAACAGAACAAAACCACACCAGGTGTGCCCCACCTTTTTGTGCACCCATGGAGCCAAATGATCGCGTTCAAATGTTTTCAACGACATTTTCCCACATTCCAATTCTTTCCACGGACCACGCAGTTCGGGATCCGGATGGAACAATGCCTTCACAATGGTACCCTTCGGCAGACCACATTTTTCTTCGACGTCTGAAAACTTGGTGGTGAAATAATCAGGGACAAGATACGGAAAGTTTACGGATTAGTGCAATTGGTGCCCAGTGCAATATAGCATGATTGAACCGCGGGCTACAACATCACAGCGCTTGGGCAGGGTTGGAAAAAAAATTTTTTTTTTAAACAAGTTTTTTTTAAAATTATTTTTAAAAATAAATTTTTTTTTAAAAAGTCTCAGATTCGGGGAAATTTTTACCAAATTGCCTAAAAAACGCGCAAAACCGCGAAAAAATGCAACTTTAATTGACAAGTCACTTTTGTGACTTGGTTTGCATCACTTATGAAGGGTGTTTACGCCATTTCGATGCGATCCAACAGTCTGTGCTTGTTATGGACCTCTGATTGCTGCTCTGTGGTATGAGACACAACAGTTTGTGGTCGAATAAGCAAGATTCACTCATGAACCATACAGAATTGAGAATACAAGCTGCAGAAATACTTCTCGGGCCGCTGAATCAGTCGTATATGACCGACTCGATGGGGTATGACATCAAAGTACCATGTAAGTACATGCATACTGTGTCTCAGGTATCACGGGGAGGTATGGTATAATAACATCATTTGGGGCATCTTAGATACCAAATACATGCCCCAAAAGTGATTTTGTGAAGAAAATTTTTCGACCCTTGAGAAAAAATGACAAAAAATAACCCCCAAAAAGGCCATTTTTGGACGTTTTAGAACATTTTGTTCCCCCGAAAAATTTAAAAAAAAAATTTTTTTAAAAAAAATTTTTTTCAAAAACCTTTTTTTTAAAAAAAAATTTAAAAAAAAAATTTTTTTTTTGCCCAACCCTGCGCTTGGGTTATGGTATTTGGTTTTGGACCATTGAGCTGCAGTATGTATGACGGAGCGCTATTTCAAATTACACGAAGTCTTCAAAAAAGAAAAGAACCTTTAATCGGCGTTTTTAACTTCAAAATGACGCCACCGTTGTCGAATATCACTGCCTTGAATCGCTTGCCTTCGCCACTTGCTGCGGTTGTCATCTCGCTTCGTTGTGTTTACACTATATAGCAGTTATATGAGAGTCTAAAACTGACAGTGTGCTGCGACCGTGTTTTGCTGATAAATATTAACCTAACCGGTTAAAGATAAGCCACCATTATACGTACATAGTTTACGTACTGTACGGTTGATTTGTATCTTGCCCAGAGTTGGGCATTGCAGTTGGTAAAAAAAATTGTGCCATGATCTCCGCAGAGCACGTGCAGTGCATCAACGCAAGTTTGTCTTCAACTGCGTTCCCCATAGCGTAAAATAATTGCATCGGAGCTAGCATGGTAATGCTAAGCGACATATGGTTGATTCCTTATATTGCGTGAGTTGAAAAATTTAAACTCACGCCATTTTCACAAGACTTAACTTGAGAAGCCCAAACTTGCACACAACTTGTACGGCGTGGACTTCTAGGTCCACACAAAATTTCATTCCGCTGCGTGCCCACTCGCGCGATCGCGGGCAAGATACAGTTGAAATTTTTGTAAAAACGTTCTTTCCCTTTTTTTTCCACAAAAAACTAGTCAGGGCCCAGACGTTACTGAACACCAGAAATGTTAATATCGCATATAGGGTTTTCGCACACGAGAAACACGATGGTGCTATCGCTGACTTCGTAACTCCACGACTGAGACCGGTTCCAGACCATGACCACGACTTTTTGTATGTAAAGTGTGCTTCCCGAAGTAAAATTTCGCCGAAAAGTTGGGTTACCAGAACTATTAAAGTTGTTTATGTGGTTTTCGCACTCGAGAAACACGGTGGTGCTATCGCCGAGTTCGTAACTTTTAGTATGAACGGTTCCAGACCATGACTTTTTGTACAGAAAGTATGGTTCTAAAGCCAAAATCAGCGGTTATATGTGTTTTTAATCGTTGTTACGTCAAACATATATTAATTCCAATTGGTTAAATGTTTTTCAGCTCAAAAAGAGCCATAATGGACGCTCAGACACACACAACAATGCATTAGTGCACGCTACGCAGTTGCCTGATTGATAAAGCGCACAATGTATTACCCACAACACACAGCCAGCCAGCCAGCACACACACACAGGCAGGCAGCCAGCACACACACACACACAGGCAGCCAGCACAACAGGCAATGCAGCAATGCACGCGTAGTTACATATGTAGTAAAGCTTGTGAAGGAGATTGGCGAAGCGATGTCCGAGCGGTATAACGCGCAGCACTGAAGATGAAAGGCCGCGGGTTCAAGCATTCACGCGCGCAGCTAACTTTGTTTTATCTTACTAACTTTTAATGAATTCTGGGTAACGTTTTTCAGTTTTTTTTCGTGTTTTTATTTGAGATTAATTATTAAGCACAGGTGCGGTTCGCAGTTTATGCGCTGTGATGTCATTCATGATAAAATACCCACAAGATATCAACTTGTTAATTAAAATTGCTGTTGCTCTCTAACATTCGAAGCTTTTTCCGCATGTATAATTTGACTTTCGTGTTAAATAGTAGTTTTTACGTAACATTGAATCCAAGATCAGATGCAGCGGCCAACACCAAAGCAATCTGGAGACTGATGTTTGACACTTATTTCGTTGCTGAAGCTGAAGGGACAGGTTGCATGGAAGTTCATTGCACAGCTTTGCTTGGTACTAAACCAACAAGTGCCATTCTCTGAGACGATGCGCAATCAGTGCGCTATAAATGATGGTACCTAGGGTGTCAAATACATACCTGGCGGTAAATTAAAAAAAAAAATAACTTGACAAGTTACCATGTTCCTCAAAAGCATGGACATGCGCGTGGGGCACTGCGTTGGTTTTGTTTCAGTGGTGGGTGAAGACGCAGACACAAGCGTGTCTCCATTGTTAGAACCCCATAGTGAAATCGAAACACAAAATTGGCCTTATGTCACGATAACCACCGACTCATATATCCTGCCAAAAAGTACAGCATCCTTAAACTAACCCCCACACCTCATTGCGCTCATGTGCGTTGATTACTTGAGAAAAGTCTGATGGTCGACATTTTCTTAGTTAGAACCATTGCTTGCCGGAACTGAAAACTTTCTGTGGCTGATTTATCCCGGGTTCTCTGTTTGGCGCTTGCGCGATATAAAAGAACGACACAAGAAAGAAAAATGCCCCAAGGGGCATAAAAGAAATATGGTTCCCTGGCTGACTGGCATAAAAGAACGATACTAGCTTGCACCACTTTGCTGATGTTTCATTAGGCACTGGAATAAACGTAAGTGTGTTCTGAGCTGTTTGATACCGAAACAGTAGACATTGAACCATATTCCCGGCGCGAACTCTTTTGAATCAACACCCAGCCGATATCGAAACTTTCGTGCAAACCCACATATTTAGGCAACTGTTTCTTCTTTTCAACCTCACGACGGTAACTGTGCAGTCTTCGGCTGCGCACGATGGTTCAACAAGGAGAGAAATAAAGAGAATATTGCAATCTTTCAATATCTCCGTGCCCTGTGTCTCTGGTGGCAAGACAGCACGCGCCGGGAATATGGTTCAATGTCTACTGTTTCGGTATCAAACAGCTCAGAACACACTTACGTTTATTCCAGTGCCTAATGAAACATCAGCAAAGTGGTGCAAGCTAGTATCGTTCTTTTATGCCAGTCAGCCAGGGAACCATATTTCTTTTATGCCCCTTGGGGCATTTTTCTTTCTTGTGTAATATACTATACAACTATTCTCATTTCTACAGTTGCCTTTTCCATCAACACCACTCATCATTCCACTAATGATGTGTCACTCCAACAGATTTCCACCTGCCTCAACCTGTTTCAGTGTTTTCTCAAACCGTTGCTACAAAATTCTACTTCCTTCACATCAACCTACGTTGGTATAAACAACCATCCGCAGCCATAGCATAAACCGATGTCTACAAAACATCAATTTCAGCTTGTTGTTTGTTATCAGTGTCGACATTCAGGCACCCCGCGGACGTCGCAAGCTGCAACACGATTGGCTGACACTGCATTGTAAGCACCACACAGTCCAAAGCACTACACTGATTGATTACTAGGTGACCGACAGTAGACTGTACAGTATATGGCCGGAAGTAAACATGCTTGTGACACGGTTCGTGGTTACGAGTAGGGTTCCATGCGGAAATGTTCCGCAGGCATGGATTGGCAGGTATAGAACACGACCCGAATTGCGCAACATGTAGTGGGCTCGTTATTTCGCATTCAGTTTCATGGCTGAACATACTATTAGAGCTGATAAGCCACAACAACGGGAACAAGCAACAACAACAGCTTATTTTATGAAAACGTGGAATCCATCACACCACAGCCCATCAAAGCATTTTCACGTGCGCAGCTTATTTTCGCATAAATTTCGAGATAAAAACGGTTTCCACATTCCTCACAGTGATAAATCACGATCTCACTTTTAATCGGCAACAAATTCATGCCTGCAGTACACGTCTGGGTGATACGTAAAGTCTGGCCAAACGCATCATAGACTGTTACTGACAGGTAGAGAGGCTCCACACTGATTGATGCCATGCAATTAAGGCATTGAACTACATAAGACCTGACAGGAGAGTGGCTCACGTGTCAAGTTCGAAGCAGGATATAAGAATAAGTTATTATCAGCTTGACTGAATCTGCATTACCGCATGTGTACTGTGTGTATAAACGATTTTTATCTTGCGGAGCTCATGGAAAGTTTTCAAGTGCATTGACTTCTTTCTTTTTTGCATTAAGGTCAGATCTTGAGAAAAGACTTGTTTGTACGCTCCAGCTTGCTATATTGTTAGACTGATTTGTGTCTTTGATAAGGACAGAGCTGCAAAAAGATGCAGCTTTTTTGCTGTTTTTGCTTTGCTAAAACTTGTACCCTTGCTCACACAACCCATTTTGAGTGATATTCCAGCAACAATGCGCGCAGGTGTCATGTGCGCGGCCAGTCTGTCGCTGCTCCTTTTATTTGGCACATTGTGAAGTAGTTAACGCAAATCTCTGTGCTAAGGGATTTCGTACCTTTTCGTAATAAATAATGAGCACGGAAGGACAGCCGAATCTGGTGGGTCCGGTTGAAAGTGTATGTGCGTCAACCACTTCAGAATTGGCTTGCTTGAGAAGAATGCCACTTCACTGCCAGGCGTGGTCTGAATTCGACACACGTCGATTCTAATGAGATTTAATTTTAGCTCTAATGTAAAAGAACCGACTTTTCTTCCGTTTTTGCTTTGCTTATTCCACTAAAATTACCGACGACGCCACGAGCAAAGCTCAAACACAAACCCTGTGTCTGGTTTCTTTTCGTGCGCTGTGGAATTAACTTGGTGGTCGTTAGCTGGGCTTGGGCTTGAACAGCAATGCCAATTAACGAATACGTAAAGGCACGACGCTTTTCCGTTCCTGTTTTTTACGATTTGCACTTTTTATTACTTGTTCAACTCAAAAAAAACCGAATTGCTTGACCGATCCTGTTTTGGTTCTCCACGAAACGAACTGCACATTGCGACTTTGCGTGCCTTTGAAAATGTTTGGTGGGTCTGACCGTACATTCCATAGGTTGTCGGACCATAGTTTATACAAACACAGACACTTGTACTGGTTGCTTACGTAAGCTCTGTCTGTTTATATCATAAAAACTGAACCGTCCTATTGCGAGAACTGCCAGTGAAAAATTAGATTATTAGTGCAGTGCGTGTGAGAATTCCGCGCACGCATTCTATTTTTCAAGTGCGACAATGATCTCGCTTGTCGCTTTCACGTGAGTTTGGTAGGGAAACGTCATAGTCATACGCTGGGTATTAATATTCGAACAAGCTTGCACACTTCCAAAGAAGCAAGCAAGTTCCATACTAGCGGAAGGCGGATGGATTTGAAAGACATGCAGACACAAATCGAACGAGTGTAAATCTTTATTCGCTGCTGTCAGTTGTTCAAATTGCTAATCCCCAGAAGAAAAGAAACTGACAACCGTTCTGCATTCTTTCGAGCGGCTTTTCGCTGAACCTTTGTCGACGGAACAGCATGCAAAGAACGTTGTTCGAAATTTTGAACGCAACTCACGCGCACTTGTTTTGAGTCTTGAATAGTGTGCGAGACCCAGCTGTCTGAGAGCACGCTTGTTCTTTTTTGCTTTTAAATTTCATTCCAATGTGCGTGTACAATCCCACCTGCAATTTTTAAGTATAAATAATTTTAATTTTAAAATAAAATTAAAAATTTAAATTTAAAATATAATTTTCTGGTAAGGACGGTATACCTTTCCAAGGATCAGGGCTCGGAAGCGCAGCTGCGCAGATGATTAGCAATGGTTGCTTCATACGGTGTGACCGCTATCTAAAATAAGCCAACTGTTTACGACAACAAATTCACAAATACGTACCTAGATCCATGCACCTGATCTCATGTTTTATGTCCACATGCATTATGCACGCTGCGCCCAGCCCACTGTTATCTATAATTTGCCACTAAATTATACAAGAGTGTACAACAAGCACGGACACCCATGTCCCGTGGCGTTTTTGCATGTTTTGGCACCTCTCTCACTTTGGAACCCCGCTGTCAGGCTTCGATGTTACTTTTTCTCTTAGATTTTGGGTAACGTGAACAATCAGCAGGACATGTTTATGTAACCCAACTATTATTTTTCCGAGCAGGGCCAGAGTTTCAGTTTGCAGTATACGAATACGTTTATTGTTTGCTGGGTTGTTCTCAGATTACAAGGGTGTGCGTATATACGTGCTGGTCATGCTCCCGCAATGTTTTTCTGTGGATTGTTCGCATACCGAGAGTGAACTTTACTTTTTTGCAGAATAAATTTTGAGATTAAAAGTACAACAATTTCACCAGTGGATGCAGAATCATGGGCGATAATTTTTACCGTCTGTATTTTGACCCAAAGTCAGTGCCAGTGGTGTTTCGCCAACCACAAATGCTGCAAAATCGCTTCAAACTGGTGCTCATCGGTGCGGCCAATGTTGGTAAATCGGCGCTCTTCACTCGCTACGTCGACGATGCGTTCACCGAAATGACTGGTGATGTACGAGTGCCCACGCCAAGTGTGCCTGATTCATCAAGGCCGATGTCTCAGGCTAAAGTGCATCCGAGTGACGCACATGATTCGGGCTCGATCATCGGTCAACCCGGCAGTCGACGAGCCTCCAATGATTTTGATTTTGATGATCAGATTGAATCGAGGACAATTGACTGGACTGGGGCTGATGGACAGAGACTGAGGATTGATTTGGTGGATGTCAAAGGTTGGACACGATGAGGTGCTCAAAGTTTAAATTGTTGAAGTTGTTTGTCATGTTGACGTTGAAAGTCATCGATAGCATGGTAAATGTTAGCATATGAACCAGAGTCAGGCCGCACAGGCAGACTGATGATGATCAGGTCGGATTGGATCAAATTTGCCATTGCCAACTTTGTTCAAACATTTTTTGGGGTTGCTGAAGCCATTAATTTCAACTGGCGTGAAGTTAGTTATTTGCTGGCCGTAACTTTTACGCGGGTTGAGATTCGTGGTAGAGCTGTATAATCGTAAATAACTAAAATGTCCCGTATACAGTACATTACCATACAAAATGATCGCCTCGTACATATCTGTTCCCGCCCAAAATCCAAGCAATGCATCAACTTCATTCAATATTCCAGGCGACACGCCACTCGACGCCCTCTCAATCACCCGCGATGCATCGGCCGTGATGTTGTTGTA
The DNA here is from genome assembly GCA_030248065.1 of Rhynchonema sp. JSB1_4. Lineage (NCBI taxonomy): Eukaryota > Metazoa > Nematoda > Chromadorea > Monhysterida > Xyalidae > Rhynchonema > Rhynchonema sp. JSB1_4. The sequence continues at coordinate 34,689 of JASAMV010005421.1, forward strand.
TTCAATGATCGATCATCAATCATTCACTTCACTATCCGACATTGTCCGTCAATTGCGTCGTGCCGTGCCCCCTGATTGCGATATGATCCTGATTGGCACAAAGTGCGACTTGGCAACCAGCCAACGTCAGGTTACGGTAGATGACGCTGATCGATTGGCGTTGAAACTCGGCTGCTCGTTGTTTGAAACATCAGCCAAGACGGGACTCAATTGTCGCGCGGCACTGGATGAGACGGTGAATAAATGCAGAGATAGACAGCAACAAATGAGCAATTTTGAGGTCGATGGATTCACGATGGATGCAGCCGATCGGAAACAGGAGTTAGAATTGCCCGCACACACGCTCACAGAAAAATTGCAACGCTCATTTTGTTTGTTTAGGTGTTACTAACTGATGTTTCATTTTCGAGAAACGTTTTTGGTGAAACAGAATTGGTATCAGTTGAGCTCCTCGCCTCCAATGACAGGTTAGACTTGGGTTTATGCTTTCAATAATTTAAGCCCAGCCTTGAGTCCAAGTTTCCCCACCATGTGAGGAGATCCGTTCGACTGGGGACTTTGGTCTTTTATAAACAGCCTGAGAGTTGTTTTCTCGTGTCATTTATCCATCAGACGATATTCCATTTGTCTTGTTCTCATTTGACTATGTTCCACATTCATTAAATGTTTTTGTTGTCTGATGTGATCTGCAAAGCTATTGAACCAAGATTGAATGACGTCAAACAAGTGCTTACATATTCCGAGAACAATCATGATTCGAGCGGGTTTATCTTTTTTCTGTTTTCAACACAATTTTTGTGTTTTTATTATTGTTCTAATTGCACAGTTTTGTAAAAAAGAAATGAGGAGTTGGATTGAAGCTTCTTCTCCAATTATAATTTATTCGTTCCAGAAATTTATTTACAGAAAAAAGCATCACAACAGAGGTAGGTTGCACATAATGGCCCTATGCGGCAACATGAAGAAACAATCTGACACTTCATAATCACTAGTATTTTGAACGTCAAACAAATAAACACCAGACTTGCTCGCTACAGAACATGGCACAGATCAAATTTGAAAAGACACTCACATGTCACAAAATTTCAGATTCCTGAAAATAAATGCGCAGATTTTGACATACGTATAACACACAACTCACACATCAAGCTCAAGCAATATTTTTCGCTTATTTGCTCTTTTTATTCCTTTTCTTTGCCGGTTTCTGTTGTTGCAACTGTGGAGCGTAATTCTTGACACTGAGTGGGCATCGTGGCCAATGCTCACCGGAATCACAATGTTGACGGGTACGTTTCGCAACCGGTATAGTGGGTGAGATGGAACCGTGACGAAGCCTGAAAGGGGCTTATGGCAATGTCGTCAACTCAAGTTGTCAAGTCTTGTCGTCAACTTAGGGTGGACTGTAATGTCGTCAACTCTTGTCGTCGGAGCAACTTGCTGCATATATCTTGCCGCTAGCGTCATGTACTGTATATTTCTCGCGCTCATTTGGGCTGCTTCGGTCTGTCTTTGGCTAATGAAATGAACGAAATCCACGTGCGTTACATACATTAGCAGAAGCGCCCCAGCCTGAGTTGACGACGTTACTACATACAGTATGAGCTGTGATATGGATGACCAGCCCTAAAATGCGGACCAGGCCTTTGTTCACTATAGGTGGGTATCGATCGTCCTTGCTGTAAAAATTACTGACGAACAACTACTGTATATACATATGAAATTTGCACGGATGCCCGCCCGTTGCGTCCTGACCGCTTTCGTGCCTGTCGTCTTTCATTCAGTCGTTGTTGTCTGACTTCGGCCCTTTTCGTTTTCAGTTTTTGACGCATGTCTGCCAGACTGCTGGACCAACTTCGTTCTAGGTCTTCATTTCTGAATGTTGGTCCGTTTGTCAATTCTTCATCATTCCTATTGGCCGGTCCACTTCCGAGTTCTTCTTCACTCTTATTGGCCGGTCTACTTCCGAGTTCTTCTTCATTCTTATTGACCGGTCCACTTTCCAGTTCTTCATCATTCCTGGTGACCGCTCCACTTTCCAATTCTTCATCATTCCTGGTGACCGGTCCACTTTCCAATTCTTGATCATTCCTGGTGACCGGTCCACTTTCCAATTCTGCATCATTCCTATTGGCCGGTCCACTTCCGAGTTCTTCTTCACTCTTATTGGCCGGTCTACTTCCGAGTTCTTCTTCATTCTTATTGACCGGTCCACTTTCCAGTTCTTCATCATTCCTGGTGACCGGTCCACTTTCCAATTCTTCATCATTCCTGGTGACCGGTCCACTTTCCAATTCTTGATCATTCCTGGTGACCGGTCCACTTTCCAATTCTTGATCATTCCTGGTGACCGGTCCACTTTCCAATTCTTCATCATTCCTATTGGCCGGTCCACTTCCGAGTTCTTCTTCACTCTCATTGGCCGGTCTACTTCCGAGTTCTTCTTCACTCTTATTGGCCGGTCTACTTCCGAGTTCTTCTTCACTCTTATTGGCCGGTCTACTTCCGAGTTCTTCTTCACTCTTATTGGCCGGTCTACTTCCGAGTTCTTCTTCACTCTTATTGGCCGGTCTACTTCCGAGTTCTTCTTCATTCTTATTGAGCGGTCCACTTTCCAATTCTTCATCATTCCTGGTGACCGGTCCACTTTCCAATTCTTCATCATTCCTGGTGACCGGTCCACTTTCCAATTCTTGATCATTCCTGGTGACCGGTCCGCTTTCCAATTCTTGATCATTCCTGGTGACCGGTCCGCTTTCCAATTCTTCATCACTTTCCAATTCTTCATCATTCCTGAAGACCGGTCCGGTATCTTCATCGGTAATGGTGGAGAGATCACAGGCAGGCCCGGTCGCTTCGGCGCCACCAAACTGCATGTTTACACACATTTGTTGGTTGGTTTTCAGATTTGACTCAGAAACTCAAATCTTGTGGTAAAATTCTCTTACCGTCACCGGTCTGATCATCGCGCCCCGAAACACGTCGTAGCCCTTTTTCTGAAATTCTGATGGTTAATTTGGCGGTCAATCAATGAATCAATCAATCCCAAATGCGCCAAAGGAAAAATAACTGACCGGAAAGTATTCTGTGGGGTTGGCGATGTCGTGTGTTGGCCTGATCGGACCGAATTCGAGCTCATTTAGTCGCTCTTCAAGATCGAAATGAGCAGCATCTGCAACATAGCCATGTGGGTCAACATTTATAGAAAACAGTTATATATATATTTACATGACATTTCCATGTACCATGTACATAAACAGGAAACACTGTATGAGACGCAAGAACGATTTCAAGCATTGTCAGATGAGGCTAACTGGCTGGTTGAAATTCATCGGATGCTATTGTGATTCGTTCACTCCGATCCTGAGTAACATCGAACGCTGGCGTTTCGTTGGGTGTTGAGGTGGCCAGTGGCAGCATCTGCTAAGAATAAATGCTTATTATGACCCTGAATTTTCATGTCTTTTCTATAAACGCGATCATACCTGACTTGAGCGGTTACCACCTCCCGTCAGGCGCAACGAACACGACTGTAATAATATTATGGTCGAAATTACCAAAACACGGACAAAATTGATTGCAAGTCGCTTAGTGCAGCCTCGACTTACCAGAGTGGAAGAATTTGTGACCGTAATTGAGCAGTTGTGCGTGTCAGATGGGTAATGCGTCTTAGTGCGTTTCGGTGGCTCCTGAAGGTGGCGTTGATGGGGTTGGTAAAGCAATCACAAACGTTTTGAACGATGTGTCAGTAGATCTACTGTAGCTCACGATATGCTGCACCGTCATTGAATAGGGCCAGCTTTGACACAGCACGTGGACCTTGTGAGAATCTTCGTGTGGCAGAGCGATCACAATTCTGAACTTTTTCTTCGTCATCACGGCAGGCTCGTTTTTTGATGACCAGCGACTGATGTGGTTAACACTCCAGGACGATGGCAGAAGACCACTGAGGGTGTTCTGTATTTGAGTTCCTGAAAGCTTTGCGTTTTCGGTTGAGCGATGAGCACGGGTCACGAAGTTGATGTTTCAGTCTAATCTTGGATGTAGTGGACACTATGTCTTACCGGAATCGGTCGTTTCTTGGGTGGTCAACGTTGCCTTTGCTTTCAAAGCATTCAGTAATACCCTTCGGCGCTTTTCAGACTTTGTCGTTGCCTTTGTGACAGTCAGCGACATTCCGCCTGCAGCATGTGAGTCAAGTAAAGCTACATACAACGCATTTTCATCTGTCATGTGCACGTATAAAGTACCAGTAGTCTAGCAGTTATTGCAGCAAAATCACAGCCTTGACTCAATCTGAAACGGAATGCTTACTAATTATTGTAACATACTGGAAGGAAACTAATGTTTATAAAGCAGTTCTCAAAGAATAATAATAACTTATGGTGGGTTTTTCAGGTTCACAGTTTTCATTCTGTGAGTAGACGCAAACTGTATACTTGTTCTGAGTAATCGATACGCTAAAAACGGTCCTCAGAGTAGTTTTGGTACACCGAAGCCTCACGCAACCCGCCAGACACAGTGGGTTGATAAACACACAGTCAACCAACCTGTTCAGAGACAAAGCGAACACGCAACGTGTGATTTATCTTGGTGATAGACGAGAGCAAACAGAGAAGGGCCCAACTAGTGTTTTAACTTTACGGATGAACAAAGCCGAAAGTCTGGCATTGCATGGCGTGGTTTTGTGCGAAACACATCAAGTCAAACCAACCTTTCTCTGAGAATCAATTTATCAGAGGTGAGACAACAGAATCAGCAATACGGGGAAGGCACCCGAGATGATGACATGAAACGCAGACAAAACAAAACGCTCACAAAACGGAAGCGATTAAAGAAGAATACAGTAATCAATGAGCAAAGCACAAAAAAGAGCAAGAAGAAAGGTGCATGTCTAGTCTACCGTATCCCAGCTTGCGGCCGAGTATAAAAGCCATGAGTTTTTCATTTTGCTTCATTATTTTCAACGCCAGGACGACGCAATCTACAGCAGCGCCGAGTGTGAGGTCAACTCTAAACACAATCCGGAGCCGATCATTGTGACTCACATCAAACGGAACAAAGAAATCGGCGGCACTTTGCTGGCAAAACAGCCGATCTTTTACCGGGTTACTGTAAGTCGGGCTTTTTTAGTTTTTTTTGTTTTAGCAAGCTTTTTTTATACACAAACTAATATAAGTGGCCAAATTTTTGAAAGCGCGCATACAGACGCGGGCGCTCATTTATCGCGCTAAGAAAGTTAAGCAACCATTCAGCCTTCACATGTACTGCATGCGCATTTGTCCTGACAAGTATTTGTGTTCACAGTGCATTTAACCGTATGGGCGTCGCCGCTGTTCGACCCAGTGGACAGATATCGGCGTCAAGCTTGCGCGTCGAGCTAAATTGCATTGTGGACACAAATGCGTGTGGAAAACCCTTGACTCGCAAAAGTGCTGAAGCGCGCATGAGTCAACGCGCATGCATTACAACAGCAGCCTCCAGCGCGTTTGCGAACTGTTTCCACACAGTTGACAACATGTTTGATCTTGAGCGGCAGCGCAAACAGGCTTGAATGCGCTCATTCACCATTCGTAAAAATGACTCACAAAAAGATGCCATCAAATGGGTTTGCGCTCTCGGAAATTCGGCTCTACTTAGGAACTGCGTTTAAATAGCCCACCAAAACTTTCGAATGACAAGCCAAATTAGCAAACTCCGCATCCGCAAGATATAAATCGCAAATTCAAATTCAAATTTTATTTGTTAGCTCACGCAAAGACCTTACGCTTGTTACCTTAAATAATGTCAGCGCAAAGATTAATCAGAGCACTCAGCACTCCCATTTGCGGTTTCCATTCCCACAACTGCTACTGGTTTCTACTTGCAGCTGCAGGACCGCGACTAACCAGCCTACCAATTCTCGCCGACTTGCGACAAACTCAGGCGCCCGTTTCCATGTTGATGTTGATGCTTCCACTCGGCTGATCATGCCATTCCGAAGACGCCTTTCCGTGCGAATACACAATCCGGTGAGAGGAAGGGCAATTTTTACCATGTGCCTGATGTATGGTTGTAGTGATTCTTCGGCCAAGACATGCTTCAGTCGAAGCTCAGGGTTTTAAATATCGCTCCTTTGCTCACTGCAGCCTCGTGATGAGTAATGAACAAAAAAGGGGAGCACAGAAACTGCATTCATTATTATTACCATAATTTCATCTGTTCTGATCATTTGCACTTGTTGCGTCTAATGATTATCTGCTCAGACGCTGCTTTTCTGCCATGTGACTGGATACGGCTGAGTAGGACACCAGTTTGTATTGATGCAAACTCCTGCATCAGTGTTGTTCAGCTGATCAGGTCAGATGATTTCAACTGACAGACAGGTTGTTTCCACCAAAGAGCCCAGCCTATACTCATAAACTACGAGCTCATCGTCAATGAAAAAAGCTTGGTTTTCATCTTTCATTCATGGATGACCTTAACTACCTGACGGCTGTTCTGTCCAATGGCTGGAACCGCTTGCAAAATTGCTGGCGATTATTCGGATGTTTGAGTCAGATGACTTGAACCGTCTGACAGGGCTTCTGTCGGTTCGTTCGGACAGGGTACAACAATATTCGCAATCTCGTGCGTTGCTGAATCGAACATAAACTCACAAGCTCGTCGTCAATGAAAAATCCAGCATGGTTTTCATCGTCTGAGCTATTTGCACTGGCCTTCGGAAGCCTGTTCCGCTCTTTGATCGGTACATGACTTTAATTGACCTGGCATTGGTTTTTGTCGGTGACTTGATTACCTGAATTATTGCCAGCGACTTTGTCAAACTGTTCTTGCCAGATGACTGTGACCAACTGACTGGTGTTTTTGTCGGACGACTTGACATATCTGGAAGATTGTTCGCAATCTTTTGCAGGGGGTCAGGAAAGATGACTCTAACTACCTGACGGCTGTTTCTGTCGAATGGCTGGAACCGCTTGCAAAATTGCTCGCGATTGTTCGCATGCTTGGGTCAGATGACTTGAACCGTCTGACAGGGCTTCTGTCGGTTCGTTGGAACAGGGCACAACAATATTCGCAATCTCGTGCGTTGCTGAATCGAACATAAACTCACAAGCTCGTCGTCAATGAAAAATCCAGCATGGTTTTCATCGTCTGAGCTATTTGCACTGGTCTTCGGAAGCCTGTTTCGCTGTTTGAGCGGTACATGACTTTAATTGACCTGGCATTGGTTTTTGTCGGTGACTTGATTATCTGAATTATTGCTAGCGATTTGTCAAACTGCTCTTGCCAGATGACTTTGACCAACTGGCAGGTGTTTTTGTCGGACCACTTGACATATCTGGAAGATTGTTCGCAATCTTTTGCAGGGGGTCAGGAAAGATGACTCTAACTACCTGACGGCTGTTTCTGTCGAATGGCTGGAACCGCTTGCAAAATTGCTCGCGATTGTTCGCATGCTTGGGTCAGATGACTTGAACTGTCTGACAGGGCTTCTGTCGGTTCGTTGGAACAGGGCACAACAATATTCGCAATCTCGTGCGTTGCTGAAGCTAACATAAACTCACAAGCTCGTCGTCAATGAAAAGTCCAGCATGGTTTTCATCGTCTGAGCTATTTGCACTGGTCTTCGGAAGCCTGTTTCGCTCTTTGAGCGGTACATGACTTTAATTGACCTGGCATTGGTTTTTGTCGGTGACTTGATTATCTGAATTATTGCTAGCGATTTGTCAAACTGTTCTTGCCAGATAACTTTGACCAACTGGCAGGTGTTTTTGTCGGACGACTTGACATATCTGGAAGATTGTTCGCAATCTTTTGCAGGGGGTCAGGAAAGATGACTCTAACTACCTGACGGCTGTTTCTGTCAAATGGCTGGAACCGCTTGCAAAATTGCTTGCCATTATTCGGATGTTTGGGTCAGATGACTTGAACCGTCTGACAGGGCTTCTGTCGGTTCGTTCGGACAGGGTACAACAATATTCGCTATCTCGTGCGTTGCTGAATCAAACATAAACTTAACAAGCTCGTCGTCAATGAAAAATCCAGCTTGGTTTTCATCGACTTGCAATGGTCTTCGGAAACTTGTTCCGCTCTTTGAGCGGAACATGACTTTAATTGACCTGGCATTGGTTTTTGTCGGTGACTTGATTATCTGAATTATTGCTAGCGATTTGTCAAACTGTTCTTGCCAGATGACTTTGACCAACTGGCAGGTGTTTTTGTCGGACGACTTGACATATCTGGAAGATTGTTCGCAATCTTTTGCAGGGGGTCAGGAAAGATGACTCTAACTACCTGACGGCTGTTTCTGTCGAATGGCTGGAACCGCTTGCAAAATTGCTCGCGATTGTTCGCATGCTTGGGTCAGATGACTTGAACCGTCTGACAGGGCTTCTGTCGGTTCGTTGGAACAGGGCACAACAATATTCGCAATCTCGTGCGTTGCTGAATCGAACATAAACTCACAAGCTCGTCGTCAATGAAAAATCCAGCATGGTTTTCATCGTCTGAGCTATTTGCACTGGTCTTCGGAAGCCTGTTTCGCTGTTTGAGCGGTACATGACTTTAATTGACCTGGCATTGGTTTTTGTCGGTGACTTGATTATCTGAATTATTGCTAGCGATTTGTCAAACTGCTCTTGCCAGATGACTTTGACCAACTGGCAGGTGTTTTTGTCGGACGACTTGACATATCTGGAAGATTGTTCGCAATCTTTTGCAGAGGGTCAGGAAAGATGACTCTAACTACCTGACGGCTGTTTCTGTCAAATGGCTGGAACCGCTTGCAAAATTGCTTGCCATTATTAGGATGTTTGGGTCAGATGACTTGAACCGTCTGACAGGGCTTCTGCCGGTTCGTTCGGACAGGGTACAACAATATTCGCTATCTCGTGCGTCGCTGAATCGAACATAAACTTAACAAGCTCGTCGTCAATGAAAAATCCAGCTTGGTTTTCAACGACTTGCAATGGTCTTCGGAAACTTGTTCCGCTCTTTGAGCGGAACATGACTTTAATTGACCTGGCATTGGTTTTTGTCGGTGACTTGATTATCCGAATTATTGCAAGCGACTTTGTCAAACTGTTCTTGCCAGATGACTTTGACCAACTGGCAGGTGTTTTTGTCGGACGACTTGACATATCTGGAAGATTGTTCGCAATCTTTTGCAGGGGGTCAGGAAAGAAGACTCTAACTACCTGACGGCTGTTTCTGTCGAATGGCTGGAACCGCTTGCAAAATTGCTTGCGATTGTTCGCATGCTTGGGTCAGATGACTTGAACCGTCTGACAGGGCTTCTGTCGGTTCGTTGGAACAGGGCACAACAATATTCGCAATCTCGTGCGTTGCTGAAGCTAACATAAGCTCACAAGCTCGTCGTCAATGAAAAATCCAGCATGGTTTTCATCGTCTGAGCTATTTGCACTGGTCTTCGGAAGCCTGTTTCGCTGTTTGAGCGGTACATGACTTTAATTGACCTGGCATTGGTTTTTGTCGGTGACTTGATTATCTGAATTATTGCTAGCGATTTGTCAAACTGCTCTTGCCAGATGACTTTGACCAACTGGCAGGTGTTTTTGTCGGACCACTTGACATATCTGGAAGATTGTTCGCAATCTTTTGCAGGGGGTCAGGAAAGATGACTCTAACTACCTGACGGCTGTTTCTGTCAAATGGCTGGAACCGCTTGTAAAATTGCTTGCCATTATTCGCATGTTTGGGTCAGATGACTTGAACCGTCTGACAGGGCTTCTGTCGGTTCGTTCGGACAGGGTACAACAATATTCGCTATCTCGTGCGTTGCTGAATCGAACATAAACTCACAAGCTCGTCGTCAATGAAAAATCCAGCATGGTTTTCATCGTCTGAGCTAACTGTTCTTCGGAAGCCTGTTCCGCTCTTTGAGCGGTACATGACTTTAATTGACCTGGCGTTGGTTTTTGTCGGTGACTTGATTACCTGAATTATTGCCAGCGACTTTGTCAAACTGTTCTTGCCAGATGACTGTGACCAACTGACTGGTGTTTTTGTCGGACGACTTGACATATCTGGAAGATTGTCCGCAATCTTTTGCAGGGGGTCAGGAAAGATGACTCTAACTACCTGACGGCTGTTTCTGTCAAATGGCTGGAACCGCTTGCAAAATTGCTCGCGATTGTTCGCATGTTTGGGTCAGATGACTTGAACCGTCTGACAGGGCTTCTGTCGGTTCGTTGGAACAGGGCACAACAATATTCGCAATCTCGTGCGTTGCTGAAGCTAACATAAGCTCACAAGCTCTGCGTCAATGAAAAATCCAGCATGGTTTTCCTCGTCTGAGCTATTTGCACTGGTCTTCGGAAGCCTGTTTCGCTGTTTGAGCGGTACATGACTTTAATTGACCTGGCATTGGTTTTTGTCGGTGACTTGATTATCTGAATTATTGCTAGCGATTTGTCAAACTGCTCTTGCCAGATGACTTTGACCAACTGGCAGGTGTTTTTGTCGGACGACTTGACATATCTGGAAGATTGTTCGCAATCTTTTGCAGGGGGCCAGGAAAGATGACTCTAACTACCTGACGGCTGTTTCTGTCAAATGGCTGGAACCGCTTGCAAAATTGCTTGCCATTATTCGGATGTTTGGGTCAGATGACTTGAACCGTCTGACAGGGCTTCTGTCGGTTCGTTCGGACAGGGTACAACAATATTCGCTATCTCGTGCGTCGCTGAATCGAACATAAACTTAACAAGCTCGTCGTCAATGAAAAATCCAGCTTGGTTTTCAGCGACTTGCAATGGTCTTCGGAAACTTGTTCCGCTCTTTGAGCGGAACATGACTTTAATTGACCTGGCATTGGTTTTTGTCGGTGACTTGATTATCCGAATTATTGCAAGCGACTTTGTCAAACTGTTCTTGCCAGATGACTTTGACCAACTGGCAGGTGTTTTTGTCGGACGACTTGACATATCTGGAAGATTGTTCGCAATCTTTTGCAGGGGGTCAGGAAAGAAGACTCTAACTACCTGACGGCTGTTTCTGTCGAATGGCTGGAACCGCTTGCAAAATTGCTTGCGATTATTCGGATGTTTGGGTCAGATGACTTGAACCGTGTGACAGGGCTTCTGTCGGTTCGTTCGGACAGGGTACAACAATATTCGCAATCTTGTGCGTTGCTGAATCGAACATAAACTCACAAGCTCGTCGTCAATGAAAAATCCAGCATGGTTTTCATCGTCTGAGCTATTTGCACTGGTCTTCGGAAGCCTGTTTCGCTGTTTGAGCGGTACATGACTTTAATTGACCTGGCATTGGTTTTTGTCGGTGACTTGATTATCCGAATTATTGCAAGCGACTTTGTCAAACTGTTCTTGCCAGATGACTTTGACCAACTGGCAGGTGTTTTTGTCGGACGACTTGACATATCTGGAAGATTGTTCGCAATCTTTTGCAGGGGGTCAGGAAAGATGACTCTAACTACCTGACGGCTGTTTCTGTCGAATGGCTGGAACCGCTTGCAAAATTGCTCGCGATTGTTCGCATGCTTGGGTCAGATGACTTGAACCGTCTGACAGGGCTTCTGTCGGTTCGTTGGAACAGGGCACAACAATATTCGCAATCTCGTGCGTTGCTGAAGCTAACATAAGCTCACAAGCTCGTCGTCAATGAAAAATCCAGCATGGTTTTCATCGTCTGAGCTATTTGCACTGGTCTTCGGAAGCCTGTTTCGCTGTTTGAGCGGTACATGACTTTAATCGACCTGGCATTGGTTTTTGTCGGTGACTTGATTATCTGAATTATTGCTAGCGATTTGTCAAACTGTTCTTGCCAGATGACTTTGACCAACTGGCAGGTGTTTTTGTCGGACGACTTGACATATCTGGAAGATTGTTCGCAATCTTTTGCAGGGGGTCAGGAAAGATGACTCTAACTACCTGACGGCTGTTTCTGTCAAATGGCTGGAACCGCTTGCAAAATTGCTTGCCATTATTCGGATGTTTGGGTCAGATGACTTGAGCCGTCTGACAGGGCTTCTGTCGGTTCGTTCGGACAGGGTACAACAATATTCGCAATTCGTGCGTTGCTGAATCGAACATAAACTTAACAAGCTCGTCGTCAATGAAAAATCCAGCTTGGTTTTCAGCGACTTGCATGGTCTTCGGAAACCTGTTCGCTCTTTGAGCGGTACATGACCTTAATTGACCTGGCATTGGTTTTTGTCGGTGACTTGCTCATCCGAATTATTGCAAGCGACTTGTCAAATGTCTTGCATGGCTTTGACCAACTGGCAGGTGTTTTTGTCGGACGATTTGACATATCTGGAAATTGTTTGCAATCTTTTGCAGGGGGTCAGGAAAGATGACTCTAACTACCTGACGGCTGTTTCTGTCAAATGGCTGGAACCGCTTGCAAAATTCCTTGCGATTGTTCGGATGCTTGGGTCAGATGACTTGAACCGTCTGACAGGGCTTCTGTCGGTTCGTTCGGAACAGGGTACAACAATATTCGCAATCTCGTGCGTTGCTGAAATCAAACATAAACTCACAAGCTCGTCGTCAATTAAAAATCCAGCTTGGTTTTCATCGACTTGCAATGGTCTTCGGAAACCTGTTCCGCTCTTTGAGCGGTTCATGACTTTAATTGACCTGGCATTGGTTTTTGTCGGTGACTTGATTATCTGAATTATTGCAAGCGACTTTGTCAAACTGTTCTTGCCAGATGACTTTGACCAACTGGCAGGTGTTTTTGTCGGACGACTTGACATATCTGGAAGATTGTTCGCAATCTTTTGCAGGGGGTCAGGAAAGATGACTCTAACTACCTGACGGCTGTTTCTGTCGAATGGCTGGAACCGCTTGCAAAATTGCTCGCGATTGTTCGCATGCTTGGGTCAGATGACTTGAACCGTCTGACAGGGCTTCTGTCGGTTCGTTGGGAACAGGGCACAACAATATTCGCAATCTCGTGCGTTGCTGAAGCTAACATAAACTCACAAGCTCGTCGATCAATGAAAAATCCAGCATGGTTTTCATCGTCTGAGCTATATTTGCACTGGTCTTCGGAAGCCTGTTTCGCTCTTTGAGCGGTACATGACTTTAATTCCTGGCATTGGTTTTTGTCGGTGACTTGATTATCTGAATTATTGCTAGCGATTTGTCAAACTGTTCTTGCCAGATGACTTTGACCAACTGGCAGGTGTTTTTGTCGGACGACTTGAACATATCTGGAAGATTGTCGCGAATCTTTTGCAGGGTAGGAAGATGTTATACTGAGGTGTTTCTGTCGATGGTGGAGTTGTGTTCGAAGGGTAAAATATTCGATCTGCGTGTCGAATAATAGTCGTCTCATGAATCAGTTGGTTTTCTGGTCTTGGCGTTGTCTTTGGGGTATTTTTTGCTGGCTTGGTTTTTGTCGTCTTGCGTTCCCGTCCCCTGTCGCCCTTCTTCTTCTTTCGGCGCCGGTTTTTTTTTGTGCCGGCTTTTTGGGCGTGTATTATCGTTGGCGATTGTCCCCCTTCTTACCGCTCGTTTTTTGCGGGACCTGGCTCCCGCGGAGGCTTTCACCGAACAGACCCCCGCCGGCGGCCCCGCCCGGCCTACCTCGGCGCCGGCCGGCCCCGTCCGACGCCGGGCCGCGCCGGGGCGGAACGCGGGGGACGCCGTCTCGGGGGGGTCACTGAGTTTGGTTTGGTTCTTGCCGCTCTCTTTCTCCAGTTGGTAGCTTTCTCGCTTTGTTTGTTCGCTTGCCCTGCCGGCTTCGTTGTCCGTTTTCCGTTTGTATATGTCTTCCCGGCACGCTTTTTCGTTCCACGCCTTAGCCTGCGGCCTCCACTGTGACCGCGTCCGCGGGCGGCGTGGCCCGGGGCGGGCGGCCCCCCGAGCCCCCCGGCAGGTGCGGGGGGGGGGGCCCCCCGGACGGGGACCCCCCGACGAGAGTAGCGGCGAGCGCTCCCGCCGCCGACGAGCGGCGCCCGGCCCGGCCCGGCCCGGCCCTTTTTTCCGTCTGGCCCACTTTTTGTATATTGAAGATCTTTTCACTTTTTTACAGCCATAAGCTAGTGGTTGATCTGTCTTTTGGCAGGGGTCAGGAAAGTGACTCTAACTACCTGACGGCTGTTTCTGTCACTGGCTGAGAACCGCTTGCAACATTGCTTGCCATTATTCGGATGGTTTGGCCTCATAAAAGCTAGGGACGATTATGTATATTCTCGTGTCTTCTGTCTTTAACATAATCACAGTCGTGCCACAGTTCAACGACCAGCTTTGTGAGCTTTTGCTGCTTCAGCAACGCACGAGATTCTGCGAATATTGTTGTCCCCCTGTTCTAAGCGACCCGACAGAAGGACGCAAGAACCACGAGAAGAGGCCAGGCACGGCAGAGGCGGGACCTGTTTTTACATAGTTTGATCGACTCTGGTGGGAACACGCTGCCTTTAGCAACCCGCGTGCGGCCGCCAGCCTGTCAGACGGTCTCAAGGCTCATCCTGTCACCCAAGCATGCGAACAATCGCGGGCCATAGGACGGTACGGCTCAATCATGACAGGCCTGCCAGTACTGGGGATGCGTCATCGCCTATACATCTATACACGCACCTGACCAAAACATAGACAGACAGTTAACAGTACAGTTGGCAGGCAGCACAGCGATGACACTCACACACAACAGAAGAAATCGCTCCGACCGAATGTATACGAACGCGAAACTACGAATCTGAAATCGGGTAAAAAAAACATTACAAGTAACATAACATAAAAATAAAACTAAAACAATAAAACAAAAAAAAACACTTTGTGGATTTTTCAAAAGAAAGGAATTCGAACTAGACATTACAGTAGACAAAACAGAGAAAGAAGCACATTTTGCAAGCGGTTCCTATCTTTTCACAAAAACCCACCACACCCCAACCCAACCCCAAAACTCCTATTCGAACAAACCAACCGCAACGCCCCGCCTATTTTTTCACAGACAAACGCTCTCGCGCCCAATCCAACAAAAACAACAACCCAACCAAAAACAGCACACCAGCGTTACCCAAACAACAAACCCCACCACCAAACAGCCATTTGCAAAAGCATGAAACAGCCATCAGGGTAGTTACGAGTCATCTTTCCTGACCCCCTGGCAAAGAGATTGCGGAAAACAATCTTCCAGGGATGATGTCAAGTCGTACCCGACAAAAACACCTGCCAGTTGGGTCAAAGTCATCTGGCAATTAGTAGTAGAAAAAAAATTGCAAATAGAAAACAACATAACGGGATAATAGTAAGAGCACGGATAGAACAGTTTGACAAAGTCGCTAGCAATTAATTCAGATAATCAAGTCCACAGACAAGAAACCAATTTGGCCAGGTCAATTAAAGTCACGATTTGTTATCGTGAGGGAGAATGTGCTGTTTATTTTCCTCACTTTTAGTTTTTTTTTAAATTTTTTTTGTAGTTTTTTTTTACAGTTTTTTTTTGTAACAAAACCAAAGAAAATAGCACTCTCGCATTTCCCAGTAACGATAAATATCGTTGATCTCTTTGGAACTTTGTTGTAAATCCCCAGGTCTTTTTGACGAACCAGCGGGGTGTTTTCTCTGAGAGTAGCATGTACGAAACAGTGTTGTTGTAATAAGCATTACGAGCCAAATACAACTCATCTCCAGCGCCAAATCCAGCACAGGCGATTGTGTGACACGGCACTTCACAGAGTGGACCTATCTCAATCGCCCGGCCCCATTTCGCGACAAACCTTGCAACCGAAACAGCGCATCCTTTATATCAGAGAACCCCCGCTGTGCTCCGCTCAATACACGCGGAACAGGCTTCCGAACCCCGTCTGTCATTTGAAACCCCCTGTCTGCTCCCTTTTTTTCATTACTTGTGCTTTCTGAGTTTTTTGTTTCTCCCGGAATTGTATTGTTTGCCCTTCGAACCGAAGCGGTTTTCTCTTTTCTTCCTCTGACCTGCTGCGACCCCCCTGTTTCCTTCCTACTTTGCGTCAGCCATGACGCCTTCCCGTAGTCTGCTCTAGGCACAGTACTGGACGGATGACTTTTACTGTTTTTCTTGGTGACGGACGCTCTGGCTTTGCTCGTATGCTTTTACTACTACACTGTTCGTACTGCTACTCTCAGAGAAAAACACACCCGCTGGTCTGTCAAAGAACCTGGGGATTACAACATAGTTCCAAGAGAACACGTTTCGTACTGGGAATGCGAGGTGCTTTTCTTTTTTGTTACAAAAAAAACTGTAAAAAAAAAACTACAAAAAAAATTTAAAAAAAAAACTATATGTGAGGAAATAAACAGTCTTTTCTCCCTCACGTACTATTTGATTACATTTCATTTCGCCATGTTTTGTGTTTGTGTATCATTTTCGAATGCTGCTTTGTCTACTTTTTCTATTCCGTGCTCTTACTTATCCCGTTGTGTTTTCTCATTATGCCCTATGTGTTTTCCTTACGACTTACATGCTGTTGATTGCGGCCCCTCTTCGTGTCTTCTGTCTCCTTCTTCCCCACCTTCCCCTCCCCCCTGCACTTAGCCTTTCCGCAGTCTGCTATCCCACGGCAGAAACAATGAGGTCCGCATCTTTATACGTCGATGCGTCTTGTTTGCCTTGCTTTCACACGGTTTCTCTGCTTCAATCTCGAACAATTACACCTTTCTTGTCATACTGTATGTAACTAAGTACAGAAAATCAACATTTTACATTTTGAAAAAAATAACAAACCGACCAATAAAAACAAATGAAAATTAATTTATTTAAGTAATTTAATAATTAAGTAATTTAGTAATTTAAATTAATTTATGTAATATGTAATACTTAAAGAATTTACACTGTCTTCAGCAATTTGGCAAGCTTGTTAGTTCCTTTGTCGGGTACGAATTTCTTCTGTTTGTAGTTAGAGTCATCCTGTTCCTGCCCCCTGCAAAAGATCTTTGCTAACAATCTTTCTCCCTCCAGGATATGTCAGGCGATGACGCAAACACCTCCCAGTTGGTCAGTCATCTGGCGACAATTTGACAAATCGCTTGCG
The DNA here is from genome assembly GCA_030248065.1 of Rhynchonema sp. JSB1_4. Lineage (NCBI taxonomy): Eukaryota > Metazoa > Nematoda > Chromadorea > Monhysterida > Xyalidae > Rhynchonema > Rhynchonema sp. JSB1_4. The sequence continues at coordinate 51,670 of JASAMV010005421.1, forward strand.
CGAATTGTTCGGGGATAGAGGCCTCACGTCAGCCGACAGGGAACACCAATGACAGGGCACTTACAGTCATGTTCCCTCACAGAGCACAACAATCCCTTCTCCGTCCCCCCTCTCTTTTTGAGCTCTTTTTTTGCCCCTTCTGCCTTCCCCCCCCTCTCGTCCCAATCTCGGATGCGTTGCTGACGATGAAAACCAAGCTGGATTTTTCATTGACGACGAGCTTGTTAAGTTTATGTTCGATTCAGCAACGCACGAGATAGCGAATATTGTTGTACCCTGTCCGAACGAACCGACAGAAGCCCTGTCAGACGGTTCAAGTCATCTGACCCAAACATCCGAATAATGGCAAGCAATTTTGCAAGCGGTTCCAGCCATTTGACAGAAACAGCCGTCAGGTAGTTAGAGTCATCTTTCCTGACCCCCTGCAAAAGATTGCTAAACATTCCCCAAAAAATCCCCCCCCCCTCCACCACCCCCCCCCCCTACCTACCTCTTCCCCCCCCCCCCCCCCCCCCCCCTCCCTGAACAATCTTCCAGATATGCCAAGTGGTCCGACAAAAACACCTGCCAGTTGGTCAAAGTCATCTGGCAAGAGCAGTTTGACAAATCGCTAGCAATAATTCAGATAATCAAGTCACCGACAAAAACCAATGCCAGGTCAATTAAAGTCATGTACCGCTCAAAGAGCGAAACAGGCTTCCGAAGACCCGTGGAAATAGCTGAGACGATGAAAACCATGCTGGATTTTTCATTGACGACGAGCTTGTGAGCTTATGTTAGCTTCAGCAACGCACGAGATTGCGAATATTGTTGTGCCCTGTTCCAACGAACCGACAGAAGCCCTGTCAGACGGTTCAAGTCATCTGACCCAAGCATGCGAACAATCGCGAGCAATTTTGCAAGCGGTTCCAGCCATTGACAGAAACAGCCGTCAGGTAGTTAGAGTCATCTTTCCTGACCCCCTGCAAAAGATTGCGAACAATCTTCCAGATATGTCAAGTCGTCCGACAAAAACACCTGCCAGTTGGTCAAAGTCATCTGGCAAGAACAGTTTGACAAATCGCTTGCAATAATTCGGATAATCAAGTCACCGACAAAAACCAATACCAGGTCAATTAAAGTCATGTACCGCTCAAAGAGCGGAACAAGTTTCCGAAGACCATTGCAAGTCGCTGAAAACCAAGCTGGATTTTTCATTGACGACGAGCTTGTTAAGTTTATGTTCGATTCAGCGACGCACGAGATAGCGAATATTGTTGTACCCTGTCCGAACAAACCGACAGAAGCCCTGTCAGACGGTTCAAGTCATCTGACCAAAACATCCGAATAATGGCAAGCAATTTTGCAAGCGGTTCCAGCCATTTGACAGAAACAGCCGTCAGGTAGTTAGAGTCATCTTTCCAGACCCCCTGCAAAAGATTGCGAACAATCTTCCAGATATGTCAAGTCGTCCGACAAAAACACCTGCCAGTTGGTCAAAGTCATCTGGCAAGAGCAGTTTGACAAATCGCTAGCAATAATTCAGATAATCAAGTCACCGACAAAAACCAATGCCAGGTCAATTAAAGTCATGTACCGCTCAAACAGCGAAACAGGCTTCCGAAGACCAGTGCAAATAGCTCAGACGATGAAAACCATGCTGGATTTTTCATTGACGACGAGCTTGTGAGTTTATGTTCGATTCAGCAACGCACGAGATTGCGAATATTGTTGTACCCTGTCTGAACGAACCGACAGAAGCCCTGTCACACGGTTCAAGTCATCTGACCCAAACATCCGAATAATTGCAAGCAATTTTGCAAGCGGTTCCAGCCATTCGACAGAAACAGCCGTCAGGTAGTTAGAGTCATCTTTCCTGACCCCTGCAAAAGATTGCGAACAATCTTCCAGATATGTCAAGTCGTCCGACAAAAACACCTGCCAGTTGGTCAAAGTCATCTGGCAAGAACAGTTTGACAAAGTCGCTGGCAATAATTCAGATAATCAACTCACCGACAAAAACCAATGCCAGGTCAATTAAAGTCATGTACCGATCAAAGAGCGGAACAGGCTTCCGAAGACCAGTGCAAATAGCTCAGACGACGAAAACCATGCTGGATTTTTCATTGACGACGAGCTTGTGAGTTTATGTTAGCTTCAGCAACGCACGAGATTGCGAATATTGTTGTGCCCTGTTCCAACGAACCGACAGAAGCCCTGTCAGACGGTTCAAGTCATCTAACCCAAGCATGCGAACAATCGCGAGCAATTTTGCAAGCGGTTCCAGCCATTCGACAGAAACAGCCGTCAGGTAGTTAGAGTCATCTTTCCTGACCCCCTGCAAAAGATTGCGAACAATCTTCCAGATATGTCAAGTCGTCCAACAAAAACACCAGTCAGTTGGTCACAGTCATCTGGCAAGAACAGTTTGACAAAGTCGCTGGCAATAATTCAGATAATCAAGTCACCGACAAAAACCAATGCCAGGTCAATTAAAGTCATGTACCGATCAAAGAGCGGAACAGGCTTCCGAAGACCAGTGCAAATAGCTCAGACGATGAAAACCATGCTGGATTTTTCATTGACGACGAGCTTGTGAGTTTATGTTCGATTCAGTAACGCACAAGATTGCGAATATTGTTGTACCCTGTCCGAACGATCCGACAGAAGCCCTGTCACACGGTTCAAGTCATCTGACCCAAACATCCGAATAATCGCAAGCAATTTTGCAAGCGGTTCCAGCCATTCGACAGAAACAGCCGTCAGGTAGTTAGAGGGTCTTCTTTCCTGACCCCCTGCAAAAGATTGCGAACAATCTTCCAGATATGTCAAGTCGTCCGACAAAAACACCTGCCAGTTGGTCAAAGTCATCTGGCAAGAACAGTTTGACAAAGTCGCTTGCAATAATTCGGATAATCAAGTCACCGACAAAAACCAATGCCAGGTCAATTAAAGTCATGTTCCGCTCAAAGAGCGGAACAAGTTTCCGAAGACCATTGCAAGTCGCTGAAAACCAAGCTGGATTTTTCATTGACGACGAGCTTGTTAAGTTTATGTTCGATTCAGCGACGCACGAGATAGCGAATATTGTTGTACCCTGTCCGAACGAACCGACAGAAGCCCTGTCAGACGGTTCAAGTCATCTGACCAAAACATCCGAATAATGGCAAGCAATTTTGCAAGCGGTTCCAGCCATTTGACAGAAACAGCCGTCAGGTAGTTAGAGTCATCTTTCCTGACCCCCTGCAAAAGATTGCGAACAATCTTCCAGATATGTCAAGTTGTCCGACAAAAACACCTGCCAGTTGGTCAAAGTCATCTGGCAAGAGCAGTTTGACAAATCGCTAGCAATAATTCAGATAATCAAGTCACCGACAAAAACCAATGCCAGGTCAATTAAAGTCATGTACCGCTCAAACAGCGAAGCAGGCTTCCGAAGACCAGTGCAAATAGCTCAGACGATGAAAACCATGCTGGATTTTTCATTGACGACGAGCTTGTGAGCTTATGTTAGCTTCAGCAACGCACGAGATTGCGAATATTGTTGTGCCCTGTTCCAACGAACCGACAGAAGCCCTGTCAGACGGTTCAAGTCATCTGACCCAAGCATGCGAACAATCGCGAGCAATTTTGCAAGCGGTTCCAGCCATTCGACAGAAACAGCTGTCAGGTAGTTAGAGTCATGTTTCCTGACCCCTGCAAAAGATTGCGAACAATCTGCCAGATATGTCAAGTCGTCCGACAAAAACACCTGCCGGTTGGTCAAAGTCACCTGGCAAGCACAGTTTGACAAAGTCGTTAGCAATAATTCAGATAATCAAGTCACCGACAAAAACCAATGCCAGGTCAATTAAAGTCATGAACCGCTCAAAGAGCGGAACAGGTTTCCGAAGACCATTGCAAGTCGATGAAAACCAAGCTGGATTTTTCATTGACGACGAGCTTGTGAGTTTATGTTCGATTCAGCAACGCACGAGATTGTTCGAACGAACCGACAGAAGCCCTGTCAGACGGTTCAAGTCATCTGACTCAAACATCCGAATAATCGCCAGCAATTTTGCAAGCGGTTCCAGCCATTGGACAGAACAGCCGTCAGGTAGTTAGAGTCATCTTTCCTGACCCCCTGCAAAAGATTGCGAACAATCTTCCAGATATGTGAAGTCGTCCGACAAAAACACCTGCCAGTTGGTCAAAGTCATCTGGCAAGAACAGTTTGACAAATCGCTAGCAATAATTCAGATAATCAAGTCACCGACAAAAACCAATGCCAGGTCAATTAAAGTCACGTACCGCTCAAAGAGCGAAACAGGCTTCCGAAGACCAGTGCAAATAGCTCAGACGATGAAAACCATGCTAGACTTTTCATTGACGACGAGCTTGTGAGTTTATGTTAGCTTCAGCAACGCACGAGATTGCGAATATTGTTGTGCCCTGTTCCAACGAACCGACAGAAGCCCTGTCAGACGGTTCAAGTCATCTGACCCAAGCATGCGAACAATCGCGAGCAATTTTGCAAGCGGTTCCAGCCATTCGACAGAAACAGCCGTCAGGTAGTTAGAGTCATCTTTCCTGACCCCCTGCAAAAGATTGCGAACAATCTTCCAGATATGTCAAGTCGTTCGACAAAAACACCTGCCAGTTGGTCAAAGTCATCTGGCAAGAACAGTTTGACAAATCGCTAGCAATAATTCAGATAATCAAGTCACCGACAAAAACCAATGCCAGGTCAATTAAAGTCATGTTCCGCTCAAAGAGCGGAACAAGTTTCCGAAGACCATTGCAAGTCGCTGAAAACCAAGCTGGATTTTTCATTGACGACGAGCTTGTTAAGTTTATGTTCGATTCAGCGACGCACGAGGTAGCGAATATTGTTGTACCCTGTCCGAACGAACCGACAGAAGCCCTGTCAGACGGTTCAAGTCATCTGACCCAAACATCCGAATAATGGCAAGCAATTTTGCAAGCGGTTCCAGCCATTTGACAGAAACAGCCGTCAGGTAGTTAGAGTCATCTTTCCCGACCCCCTGCAAAAGATTGCGAACAATCTTCCAGATATGTCAAGTGGTCCGACAAAAACACCTGCCAGTTGGTCAAAGTCATCTGGCAAGAGCAGTTTGACAAATCGCTAGCAATAATTCAGATAATCAAGTCACCGACAAAAACCAATGCCAGGTCAATTAAAGTCATGTACCGCTCAAACAGCGAAACAGGCTTCCGAAGACCAGTGCAAATAGCTCAGACGATGAAAACCATGCTGGATTTTTCATTGACGACGAGCTTGTGAGCTTATGTTAGCTTCAGCAACGCACGAGATTGCGAATATTGTTGTGCCCTGTTCCAACGAACCGACAGAAGCCCTGTCAGACGGTTCAAGTCATCTGACCCAAGCATGCGAACAATCGCGAGCAATTTTGCAAGCGGTTCCAGCCATTCGACAGAAACAGCCGTCAGGTAGTTAGAGTCATCTTTCCTGACCCCCTGCAAAAGATTGCAAACAATCTTCCAGATATGTCAAGTCGTTCGACAAAAACACCTGCCAGTTGGTCAAAGTCATCTGGCAAGAACAGTTTGACAAAGTCGCTGGCAATAATTCAGGTAATCAAGTCACCGACAAAAACCAACGCCAGGTCAATTAAAGTCATGTACCGATCAAAGAGCGGAACAGGCTTCCGAAGACCAGTGCAAATAGCTCAGACGATGAAAACCATGCTGGATTTTTCATTGACGACGAGCTTGTGAGTTTATGTTCGATTCAGCAACGCACGAGATAGCGAATATTGTTGTACCCTGTCCGAACGAACCGACAGAAGCCCTGTCAGACGGTTCAAGTCATCTGACCCAAACATGCGAATAATGGCAAGCAATCTTGCACGCGGTTCCAGCCATTTGACAGAAACATCCGTCAGGTAGTTAGAGTCATCTTTCCTGACCCCCTGCAAAAGATTGCGAACAATCTTCCAGATATGTCAAGTCGTCCGACAAAAACACCTGCCAGTTGGTCAAAGTCATCTGGCAAGAACAGTTTGACAAATCGCTAGCAATAATTCAGATAATCAGGTCACCGACAAAAACCAATGCCAGGTCAATTAAAGTCATGTACCGCTCAAACAGCGAAACAGGCTTCCGAAGACCAGTGCAAATAGCTCAGGCGATGAAAACCATGCTGGATTTTTCATTGACGACGAGCTTGTGAGTTTATGTTCGATTCAGCAACGCACGAGATTGCGAATATTGTTGTGCCCTGTTCCAACGAACCGACAGAAGCCCTGTCAGACGGTTCAAGTCATCTGACCCAAGCATGCGAACAATCGCGAGCAATTTTGCAAGCGGTTCCAGCCATTCGACAGAAACAGCTGTCAGGTAGTTAGAGTCATCTTTCCTGACCCCCTGCAAAAAGATTGCGAACAATCTTCCAGATATGTCAAGTGGTCCGACAAAAACACCTGCCAGTTGGTCAAAGTCATCTGGCAAGAGCAGTTTGACAAAGTCGTTAGCAATAATTCAGATAATCAAGTCACCGACAAAAACCAATGCCAGGTCAATTAAAGTCATGTACCGCTCAAAGAGCGAAACAGGTTTTCGAAGACCATTGCAAGTCGATGAAAACCATGCTGGATTTTTCATTGACGACGAGCTTGTGAGCTTATGTTAGCTTCAGCAACGCACGAGATTGCGAATATTGTTGTGCCCTGTTCCAACGAACCGACAGAAGCCCTGTCAGACAGTTCAAGTCATCTGACCCAAGCATGCGAACAATCGCGAGCAATTTTGCAAGCGGTTCCAGCCATTCGACAGAAACAGCCGTCAGGTAGTTAGAGTCATCTTTCCTGACCCCCTGCAAAAGATTGCGAACAATCTTCCAGATATGTCAAGTCGTCCGACAAAAACACCAGTCAGTTGGTCACAGTCATCTGGCAAGAACAGTTTGACAAAGTCGCTGGCAATAATTCAGGTAATCAAGTCACCGACAAAAACCAATGCCAGGTCAATTAAAGTCATGTACCGACCAAAGAGCGGAACAGGCTTCCGAAGGCCAGTGGCAAATAGCTCAGACGATGGAAAACCATGCTGCAATTTTCATTGACGACGAGAGTTGTGAGTTTATGTTCGATTCAGCAATGCACAATATTGCGAATATTGTTGTACCCTGTCCGAACGAACCAATATAAGCCCTGTCAGACGGTTCAAGTCATCCGACTCAAACATCCGAATAATCGCCAGCAATTTTGCAAGCGGTTCCAGCCATTCGGAAGAACAGCCGTCAGGTAGTTAAGGTCATCCATGAATGAAAGATGAAAACCAAGCTTTTTTCATCAACGATGAAGCTCGTAGTTTATGAGTATAGGCTGGGCTCTTTGGTAGAAACAACCTGTCTGTTAGTTGAAACCATTTGTACTCTGATCAGCTGAGCAACACTGATGCAGGAGTTTGCATCAATAGACAAACTGGGTGTTCTTTTCAGCCGTATCCAGTCACATGGCAGTAAAGCAGCGTCTGAGCAGATAATCATTAGACGCAACAAGTGCAAATGATCAGAACAGATGAAATTATGGTAAGATAATAATGAATGCAGTTTCTCTGCTCCCCTTTTTTGTTCATTATTATTTCATCACGAGGCTGCAGTGAGCAAAGGAGCGATATTTAAAACCCCTGAAGTTCACACCTAAAGCAGATGGGTCTCCCTGCCGAAAGAATCAGTACAATCATACATCAGATACATGGCGTAAAAATTGCCCTTCCTCTCACCGGATTGGGTGTTCTCATGTAAAGGCGTCTTGGAAATGGCAAACTGATCAGCCGAGTGGAAGCATCAACATCTAACATGAAAACGGGCGCCTGAGTTTGTCGCAAGTCGGCGAGAATTGGTAGGCTGGTTAAGTCGGGGACCTGGAGCCGCAAGTAAGAAACCAGTAGCAGTTGTGGGAATGGAAACCGCAAATGGGAGTGCTCTTTTAGTGCTGCTTGATTAATCTTTGCGCTGACATTATTTAAGGAAACAAGCGTAAGAAGTCTCCGGTTAGCTAAGAAGTAAAATTTGAATTTGAATTTGCGATTTATATCTTGCGGATGTGGAGTTTGCTAATTTGGCTTGTCATTCGAAAGTTTTGGTGGGCTATTTAAACGCAGTTCCTAAGTAGAGCCGAATTTCCGAGAGCGCAAACCCATTTGATGGCATCTTTTTGTGAGAGTCATTTTTACGAATGGTGAATGAGCGCATTCAAGCCTGTTTGTGCTGCCGCTCAAGATCAAACATGTTGTCAACTGTGTGGAAACAGTTCGCAAACGCGCTGGAGGCTGCTGTTGTAATGCATGCGCGTTGACTCATGCGCGCTTCAGCACTTTTGCGAGTCAAGGGTTTTCCACAGCGCATTTGTGTCCACAATGCAATTTAGCTCGACGCGCAAGCTTGACGCCGATATCTGTCCACTGGGTCGAGCAGTGGACGACTCCCATACGGTTAAATGCACTGTGAACACAAATACTTGTCAGGACAAATGTGCATGCAGTACATGTGAAGGCTGAATGGTTTGTTAACTTTCTTAGCTGATAAATGAGGGCCCGCGTTGGTATGCGCGCTTTCAAAAATTTGGCCACTTATATTAGTTTGTGTATAAAAAAAGCTTGCTAAAACAAAAAAAACTAAAAAAGCCCGACTTACAGTAACCCGGTAAAAGATCTGCTGTTTTGCCAGCAAAGTGCCGCCATTTTCTTTGTTCCGTTTGATGTGAGTCACAATGATCGGCTCCGGATTGTGTTTAGAGTTGACCTCACACTCGGCGCTGCTGTAGATTGCGTTGTCCTGGCGTTGAAAATAATGAAAGCAAAATGAAAAACTCATGGCTTTTATACTCGGCCGCAAGCTGGGATACGGTAGACGAGACATGCACCTTTCTTCTTGCTCTTTTTTTGTGCTTTGCTCATTGATTACTGTATTCTTCTTTAATCGCTTCCGTTTTGTGAGCGTTTTGTTTTGTCTGCGTTTCATGTCATTCATTCGGGTGCCTTCCCCGTATTGCTGATTCTGTTGTCTCACCTTCTTATAAATTGATTCTCAGAGAAAAAGGTCGGTTTGACTTGATGTGTTTCGCTAAAAAACCACGCCATGCAATGCCAGTTTTTCGGCTTTGTTCATTCGTAAGTTAAAACACTAGTTGGGGCCTTCTCCTGTTTGCTCTCGTTTATCACCAAGATAAATCACACGTTGCGTGTTCGCTTTGTCTCTGAACAGGTTGGTTGACTGTGTGTTTATCAACCCACTGTGTCTGGCGGGTTGCGTGAGGCTTCTGTGTAACAAAACTACTCTGAGGACTGCTTTTTAGCGTATCGATTACTCAGAACAAGTATACAGTTTGCGTCTACTCACAGAATGAAAACTGTGAACCTGAAAAACCCACCATAAGTTATTATTATTCTTTTAAGAAAAACTGCTTTATAAACATTAGTTTCCTTCCAGTATGTTACAAT
>JASAMV010005422.1:0-43169 GCA_030248065.1 Rhynchonema sp. JSB1_4
GGGGATTGTGTAGGGCCGGCAAAAAACGGCCGATTGCAAATTGCGACCTCTGATTGGGAAGCACATCATAAAGACATAAAGGTGTGAGACAAACAACAAACCATAAAACACACTCTGCTGCTGCGTGACTATCGGAGGACAATTGCCGACAAATTGCGGGTTCTGCGGCACGAATCCATTCAACATTTGAGAGTTGGCCGAATCAAAGCCGGCTCGTTGAATCGGCACAAAACCGTTGGCCATCGGCGCGTTTGGTTCGTCCACAAACGTGCCCGCCGCCGAATTTGTTGTCGTCATTGGGAACGACGGCAGAACGTTGGCCGAGTTCATCATTGTCAACGCTGGATCAAAAGGATCAATAGCGCTGCCGTTCTGCATTCTTTCTTTACCGCTTTTTGATGCAAAAATAGGTAAACGTGAGAAAGTGATAAATTTCGGCTCAATTTTATGCTCGTCGTCGTCGTTGTCTGTTCAGACCGTAATTTTTGATTTCGATCAGTTTACGGTCGAGGTCGAGCGACGACATTTTGCGTGCAGCGTGTTTCTAAATTGATGAAGAAGTAATTTTACAAACGCGGGCTTTTGTTCTCTTCAGCTTTGTAGCAATGCAAGCTCACACTCAGACCTCCACCTCCCGACCTCATCAATTTAAAAAAACTTTCATAATATTCCTTTTGTTTGAACGCGAAGATAGAATTCACACAAACGAGAAGTTAGGATCGGGCCGTTTCGGGCCGTTTCGGCCCTAGTTCGTGGTCCGGAGGGGAAGGTAGCGGACCCTATGTTTTTTCGGAGGGGAGATAGTCTACCACCGAGGGGAAGGGGCAACAAAACGACCCAAAGTCAGGAAAAAGTCCCTTTTTGAGGTAGAAAATTTGACCTATTGTCTTGCCTCTTTTTGGAAAAAAAATCTTCATAAAAAGGGTATTTTTGGCGACTTTTGGCAACATTGACCGAAAAATCACATATTTTAGGCCTAAAATGCCCATTTTAGGCTTAAAAATGCCTATTTTAGGCAAAAATTGGGGGAAATAGTGCAGCCGGAGGGGGAGATAGGGGGATAGTGTACTACACCACCTGAGCGGGAGATAGCGTACCAGGGGGCCCCCTTCCCCCCAGGAAGTACACTCTGGGCCGGGCCGGGATTTTGGACTTTTGGGTCGGGCCGCCGGGCCGGTCCGGACACGGACTTGCCGGCCCGACCCGGCCCGAATTCCTCAAATTTTAAGCCAAAAGCGCCTTTTTGACCAAAAATTTCCAAAAAGTTGCGCTTCGCGCAGAGTATATGCACATTTTCTGTGGGCGTGGGACCCAAATGGGCCCGCGGTTCACCTAAACCGAATCACAAAAACATAAACATGTGTCCCCAAAAAAAGTTTGCAAATTTTGGCTTTTTTGACCATTTTTTCATTAACCCAAAAATTTTGGACTTTCAAATCGCGCCGGGCCGGGACTATGGGTGGGCACAATACCCAATACCGATACCACCCAATACCAATACCAATACCAGTGTTTGGTATTGGTATTGGGTCTAATTCTGGTATTGGGTATTGGTATTGAAGCTGGCCTGGTATTGGTATTGGGTTTGCCCAGGTGTTGGGTTAAAACCAATACCCAATACTAATCCAGAAAAACCCAATACCAAACAGTGGTGTCGTTGGGGGGGGGGGAAGGGGGTTACCCCCCCTAATACCTTGATTTTTGGCGACCCCCACCATCTATCTACGGTAAAACCTAAAATACAAGGGGGGCTGTATTTTTTCACTGACCCCTTTTAGGGGGGCTGTATTTTGGGGGGCTCTATTTTTGGGGGGCTGTATTTTTTCGCTGCCCAAAATCTCAAAAAATGTTCCAAAAAATAGCCCTAAAATGGAGTTCCGTCAGGGTGTTACTGGTCGTTACTGAGTGTTTTTAGGTGCAGATCTTCCATGAAAGGCTTTACGCCATCATATACTCAACCACAAACGTTGTACACAAGGTGTCTTATACAAAAACTTGACTTTACGACCCCCAAGCGGGGAATTCCATCCAAGCAGTGTTGGAGGTGGAGGGGGGGTTGGGGGGGGGGGGTAGCCCCCCCCAGTACAGTAGGTATCCCCTCCTCGCCTGGTACAGTAGGTATCCTCCCCGATGTTTGGCATGGTACAGTAGGTATCCCCCCCCCCCCCGATTTTCACCCCGGTACAGTAGGTATCCCCCCCCCCGATTTTGCCTCAAAAGTGCCAATTTTTGACCAAAATGGCCAAAATTAGTGTAAAATCAGTGGTTTTTACCTCAAATTACCTCAAATTCGCGCGCTACGCGCGCAAATACTACGTTTTCACACGATTCCACACATAATAAACACACTAAAAATTTTCACCCCAAAACCTAACCCCCCAACCCCCCCTAGGTACATAACCCCCCCATAGTAGTGGCTGGGGGGGGTTGGGGGGGTTACCCCCCTCTCAGTACTTACCTACCACAAAACCCGAGGGGGGTTGGGGGGGGGTTGAGTACTTACCTCTCACAACTCCAAATCATACCTCTCACAAGCAATTTTATACCTTTTTAAGGCAAAAATCGGTGTTTTTCGACCTTATTTTCCCAAAAATCGCGCGAAACCCACCCATAATACCTATTTTTAGGCGATTTTCGGCGAAAATTTTGAAAAAGTACTATTTTTACCTCAATTTTTGGCCAAAATTGTATCACAAAAACGGTGTTTTTTCGCCTTTTTGGGTGACCAAAATCATACCTCTCACGCTTCCGGTCCCAACCCCGCATCATACTTACCTCCCACACATGGGCCTGCCACTACACTGCCCCCCCAGGCCATCGGCTCTGGTACAGTAGGTATCCCCCCTCTCCGAGCGCGGTACAGTAGGTATCCCCCCCTCCAGAGTACCTCCAACACTGATTCCAAGTTGGGGGGGCTGTATTTATGGGGGGGCTCAATTTTTTCGCTGACCCCTTTTAGGGGGGCTGCATTTTTGGGGGGCTCTATTTTAGGGAATACGGTATCGGCAACAAGTTTGGGTCGACCCCCCAGATTTCGGAAAAAAAGTTTGAAAAGTGGTGCGAACCTGTCATGCATGGAGATGTACCGTAAAAACCTAAATAGAAGGGGGGGCTCTATTAATTCACTGACCCCATTTTGGGGGGCTCTATTACGGGGGGGGCTCTATTCCGGGGGGGCCTCTATTAATTCACTGACCCGAACCTGAAAAACTGTTCCCAGAAGTACCCCCCAAAAACCCCTAAAAAATGGGATTGAAAGGATGTTTTTTCGCTTGTAATCGCATTTATTCGTGTCTATTCGTCAATTAGAGGCATATTATGAGCTCTGAACGAACAACAAACGTGCATAAATGCACCTGTGCACCACTACCAAGCCTTAATACCGTATTCCCTAAAATACCGTAAAAACCTAAATAGAAGGGGGGGCTCTATTAACTCACTGACCCAATTTTGGGGGGGCTCTATTACGGGGGGGCTCTATTCCGGGGGGGGCCTCTATTAATTCACTGACCCGAACCTGAAAAATTGTTCCCAGAAATACCCCCCAAAAACCCCTAAAAAGGGGTTTGAAAGGATGTTTTTTCGCTTGTAATCGCATTTATTCGTGTCTATTCGTCAATAGGAGGCGTATTATGTGCTCTGAACGAACAACAAACGTGCATAAATGTACCTGTACACCACTATCAAGCCTTAATACACTACAGTATAGGGGATGTTACTTAGGGGGGGGGGGGGCTCTATTCCGGGGGGGCCTCTATTAATTCACTGACCCCTGTTTGGGGGGGCTGTATTACGGGGGGGGCTCTATTCCGGGGGGGGCTGTATTTCGGTTGTTACGGTAGAGCCCCCCAAAAATAGAGCCCCCCACAAAAATACAGCCCCCCCTACACGGGGTCAGTGAAAAAATAGAGCCCCCCCAAAAATACAGCCCCCCCCCAACTTGGAATTCCCCGCTTGGGGGTCGTAAAGTCAAGTTCTTGTATACGACACATTTGTGGCGTTTGTGGTTGAGTATATGATGACGTAAAGCCTTTTATGGAAGATCTGCACCTAAAAACACTCAATAATGACCAGTAACATCCCGACAGAACTCCATTTGAGGGGCATTTTTGGGAACATTTTTTGAGATTTTGGGCAGCGAAAAAATACAGCCCCCCCAAAAATAGAGCCCCCCCAAAAATACAGCCCCCCCTAAAAGGGGTCAGTGAAAAAATACAGCCCCCCTTGTATTTTAGGTTTTACGCTTTACGGTACACTACAGTATGGGGGTTGTTACTTGGGGGGGGGGGGCTCTATTCCGGGGGGGGGCTCTATTAATTCACTGACCCCTTTTTGGGGGGCTGTATTACGGGGGGCTCTATTCCGGGGGGGGCTGTATTTAGGTTTTTACGGTATTACCGTAAAACCTAAAATACAAGGGGGGGCTGTATTTTTTCACTGACCCCTTTTACGGGGGGGCTGTATTTTTGGGGGGGGCTCTATTTTAGGGAATACGGTAATTCACACAAACGGAAACCAACTGACGCTAAACTGCCGTATCCTAATTGTGAAAAAGGTGTACAGTACAGGTCTTCCTGGCTGGGGCCTGCCTGAATCGAAACTTTACGATACGTAAAATCGAAATCGAAAGGCTTTACGTCATCATATACTCAACCACAAACGTTGTACACAAGGTGTCTTATACAAGAACTTGACTTTACGACCCCCAAAGCGGGGAATTCCAAGTTTGGGGGGGCTGTATTTTTGGGGGGCTCTATTTTTTCACTGACCCATTTAGGGGGGCTGTATTTTTGGGGGGGCTCTAGTTTTGGGGGGGGGGCTCTATTTTAGGGAATACCGTAAAAACCTAAATACAGCCCCCCCGGAATAGAGCCCCCCCCGTAATACAGCCCCCCAAAATGGGGTCAGTGAATTAATAGAGCCCCCCCCCTAAGTAACATCCCCTATACAGTAGTGTATTAAGGCTTGATAGTGGTACATAGGTACATTTATGCACGTTTGTTGTTCGTTCAGAAGAGCACATAATACGCCTCTTATTGACGATTAGACACGAATAAATGCGATTAGAAGCGAAAAAACATCCTTTCAAACCCCTTTTTAGGGGTTTTTGGGGGTATTTCTGGGAACAATTTTTTCAGGTTCGGGTCAGTGAATTAATAGAGGCCCCCCCGCATAGTAGTGGCTGGGGGGGGGGGGGGGGTTGGGGGGGGGTTAACCCCCCCCCCCCCTCTCAGTACTTACCTACCACAAAACCCGAGGGGGGGGGGGGGGGGGGGGGTTGAGTACTTACCTCTCACAACTCCAAATCATACCTCTCACAAGCAATTTTATACCTTTTTAAGGCAAAAATCGGTGTTTTTCGACCTTATTTTCCCAAAAATCGCGCGCTCCGCGCGCAAACCCGCCCATAATACCTATTTTTAGGCGATTTTCGGAGAAAATTTTGAAAAAGCACTATTTTTACCTCAATTTTTGGCCAAAATTGTATCACAAAAACGGTGTTTTTTCGCCTTTTTGGGTGACCAAAATCATACCTCTCACGCTTCCGGTCCCAACCCCGCATCATACTTACCTCCCACACATGGGCCTGCCACTACACTGCCCCCCCGGAATAGAGCCCCCCCCCGTAATAGAGCCCCCCCAAAATGGGGTCAGTGAATTAATAGAGCCCCCCCCCTTCTATTTAGGTTTTTACGGTACGGTATCGTGGTTGAGTGCTGCACGGCATGCACCCACTCTGTTTCAAGTCATAATGAGCATGGGGGGATATGCACGATTGGACCGTTTTAGCCGAAACAGCACAAATTGTGAAAAATATGACATATAAAATTTACCCTCACTTGGTATAGGCAAACTACGCCAACACGAGCCCGATTTCGGAGGTGGTGAACTTGCAAAACGCAAAGAAAGAGAAAATCATCATGCTCCACGTTGTATGTATCGCAAAGAAACTTTAAAGGGCTCGGGACACAACCGAAGGAAGGGCAGCAGAGCGCAGTGTTATACTATATATTATCATTGTGTTGCGTACACTCGTTTATTTTTCAGGTGTTTTCCGGATCTCGTTGTAGGTCTTTGCGTGAGCTTGCAAATAAAATTTGAAATTTGAATACATCGTTGGAAAGCACTGTGACAACATATGTCACGCACAAATGTTAAGCTCCTTAGAGATTCGCTATCTCTTGGTAGAGCGACTTTTCGTTCCAGAAAAAAAGTGAATTTTTTCACAACTTGAAACGACCGGTGCAGAAACCCCAAATGAGCTGAAAGTCAAGTAACACGTGGATGGGATTACAACTGCTTCTGGATAACTTATCATGAGAACTTGAGCCGCTCAAAGCATTGCTTCACTCGGTAAGGGTGCGAAACGTTCCAAAAATCGGCCACATTTTTTCGATAGCACAAGTTTGTCCCTGAATTTTGAGGCCGCGTTTGGCGTTGCAGAAACAAAAATGCAATAGAAAAATAGAGCGTTGTCAAAAGTACCAGAAAATAAGGTTTTTAAATTTCGATACCCTTAGACTGCGGCGTGACAGGCCGAAAAAGACCTAAAAATTGCCCCTAAACTGCATAGTTGCATTCATTGACTTAAATGTGATGTAAACAAGCCACGTATTGCATTGCATCGGAAACGAGAAAGTCAGATAAACGCACAGTCCAACAATCTAGACGAGTTTCAAGACTTCAAACTCCATGGTCCGGCTGCTGCAACCATGCCAGCCTGAATAAGATATTTGGCTATAAGTCGTTACTGTTAAGGATTATTGCACATTTGATAGCATCAACCGATGTAGCTTCAATGTAGCTATCGAACGATATATAACATGCCCCAGGGTTGTTTCAAAAAAAAAGTGGTTAATTAAAAAAAATTTTTTTTAAAAAAAAAATTTTTTTTTTGAAACTCAGATTTTGCTTTTTTTTTAATAAAAAAAAGTTGTCCAAAATGGGCTGAAATGTCCAAAAATGGCATTTTTCGAGGCAAAAAATTGGCACTTTTTTTCTGTGGACGGGACAATTTTTCCAAAATCGCGCCTGCGGCGCCCTGTATTGTCCCCAAATCCGTACAGGGATGCGCGGGGATGGTCTTTTATAGTGATGTGGCACCGATAATGTACCACTGCATGCTACTACACATGTATATACATAGGTCTGGTGCAAAACCGGGCGCGCAAAGTCGATCGGACACGCAAGATTTGGGCTGTAATCGATATTTTGATGGTCGTATATCAGATATACGGCATTAGATGCATTAAAATACGTTGTACGACATGCTACAATACATTAGAGTAACATCGTTAGTCAACATCAACCTCAGACTGGTAGGATTCCATAGAATCTGCACAATGCTACCGGGTGTCACCACACAAGTTGGGTCTCAGGCGAAAATTTTTCAATTTTTGAAAAATATGTTGGATCGATTTCACTTATCCTGAAACGTCGTTTGCAACACTTTTTCTAATAAAAAAAATTTTCGTCAAAAAAAAATCAAAAAAAAAATTTTTTTTTTAAAAAAAAAAGCTCGTTAATAAAAAAATTTTTTTTTTCAACCCTGATGCCCATACTATCTCTTACTATGGACAAGAAACGGTCAAAATTCCGAAATCGCACACGGTGACGTGACGGTTTATTCCAGAATCATCAAAAAACCATTTTTTTAGCCTTAAGCGTAAGCGTTTACCCTTAAGCGTAAGAATTTATTGGGGCTTGTTATATATCATTCGAAAGCTACTCCCGAGATACATTGTTTGGTGCTGTCACATTTACAATAGCTGTTAACAATAAGCATTTATAGCTGAATATCATATTCAGGTTAGTATGGCTACCCCGAGAGATCTGTAGACCTTGGGGTCTTCGGACCATGATAGGTTGTTAAACCAGACGTTTCTCTCATTTTTTTTGTTTCGAATCCAATACAATCTGTGGCCTTTATGTGTCGCAATGCTGGCGATGAATGTAACCACCTAATTTGGCGGCAATTTAATGGATTTTTAGGCCTGTCACGGAGCTAGCCATGAGTTAAAATATTTAAAAACCTTATTTTCTGGTACTTTCGACTATGCTCTATTTCTCCATTGCATTCTGTTTTCCACAGCGCTAAGCGTGGTCTCAAAATTTAGGGACAAACTTGTGTTCTCGAAAAATAAGGCCGATTTTTGGAACGTTTCGCACCCTCACCGTGTGAAGCAATAGTTTGATCGACTGAAGTTGTGATGGTAAGCTATTCCGAAGCTATTGTAATCCTATCCACGTGTTACTTGACCTTCAACTCATTTGGGGTTTCTGCACAGGCCGTTCCAATTTGTGCAAAAAATCAGTTTTTTCTGGAACGAAAAGTCGCTCTACCAAGAGATAGCGAATCTCCAAGGAGCTTAAAATTTGTGCGTGACATAGGCTGTCGGAATGCTTTCCAACGGTATGTAACAATATGTCTTGCTGCCCTTCCTTCGGTTATGTCCCGAGCCCTTTAAGCAACCGTGAAATGAGTACAATCAATGTGTTCAGCATCGCAGCCGGAATTGTTTGGTACCTGAATGGTTGAAATCGGTGAAAGTACGCACGTGCCAGCTTCATTTCAGCTTGCATGCTTGCTAATTGAACATTTACCTTGTAAGGGGTATATGTCATATTTTTGACAATTTGTGCTGTTTCGGCTAAAACGGTCCAATCGTGCATATCCCATGCTCATTATGACTTGAAACAGAGTGGGTGCATGCCATGCACTGAACCACGATAATACATCTCCATGCATGGCAGGTTCGCACCACTTTTCAAACTTTTTATATTTCATGAACCCTACGTGTTGTCCAGTGAACCCCACGTCTTGCCGCTTGTACCCTACGTCTTGTCCAACTCTACGTGTCGCCAAACCTTACGCCTTGACCGGCCCTACGTCTTGGCCAGGTACCGTCGGGCCGGGCCGGGCCGAGGTAACCCGGCCCGATTCCCACCTCTGGTACCAAGCCTAAGCTTGAATCGAAGCCTGAGCCAAGCGTTGAACGAAAGAGAAATACAGAGTTGGATTCCGTTTGCCGTAAAAACCTAAATAAAACAAGGGGGATGCCCTATTAATTCACTGACCCTTTTTTGGGGCTCTATTACGGGGGCTCTATTAATTCACTGACCCCTTTTTTGGGGCTCTATTCCGGGGGCTCTATTAATTCACTGACCCCTTTTTGGGGGGCTGTATTACGGGGGGTGGGCTCTATTCCGTGGGGGGCTGTACATATTTAGGTTTTTACGGTATTGTGAATTTTATCTCCCGTCCTTGTTTGACGGCGATCTGTTTCTTTGATGTGTGGCGAGGCGGATGTGTTTGGAGAAAATGGCGTGCCACATGCGGTCTGCAGTTACAAAAGTAACCTGGCGACAGCAACACTTGGCACCAGGCATTTAGTTGGAAATAGATGCTTCAATGTCGGTTGGAAAACGATCTGGAAACACATCGACAGGTCAGAATGTCAGATTACCCGAGTCTTCCGTTTATAGCCTCTTTGAATTCCCTTAGCTCCCACGCGGGTGACACACATCTGCGGTTTGAGAAAGGCTGGTTTTGCATTTGTGTTTAGTTAGAGCCCCGGGGCCGGGGCTGCGGTAGGTAGTACAGTGCGCACCGAAATTCTGTAACTTTGTGGTGCACATACGACCCAAGGTAATCATGTTTTGCCCAATGATTATTCGCATTTTTGGACTGTGTGATGGTGTTTGATTTTGGTAAAGAAACTTTTGACTTTTTCCCCCGAAATCACTAAGCCAGTAAACTGCTTGTATCTGACGCACGAAGCGCGCGATTTTTTTACTTATGATGTGTTCGAGAGTGAAAATCTTGTGATTTAGGTGTCCGTTTTCCTTCTTGTAACTTCTCAGAGGAGGGTGGGTACGTACCCCCTAAACGGCTGAGGGGTACCCCAGGTGCCCCCTCTCCTACGTCACTGCGCTCCTCAATTGCAAGAAGAACGCTGCCGCGCACAGTGGAACGTTGAAGATCACTTGTGGCGCACACAATTGTGGATTCACCCGTTTTTATGGTGATTATTTTTCATTTATTATCTTGGTAATCGCACAAATGGAAGTTGCAACACATACTCACACCTTCACATTCAACGGGGCAATTTTCGGGTTTGTGCATTTTCGTCTTACATCGCGGAGAAGTTGTGTGTGCCCCCACCACCCATCGGTGCTGCGCCAGGTGTCCGTTTTAGCCACAGGCGCGGATAATTTGCCTTGTTTTTTTGTAAAAAGGGAAATTTTGAACGCCATTGTGGTCCAAAATAAACTTGTGTACATTTTAAAAAGGCGGAATTAGAGAGTTCTTAAACAGTCTTCTACTGGGTTGAGTTGAACACGACATAAATAATACAAATATAAAAGTGGAAATCTAGTGACACCTGCAAGAGCCAGCTCAAGGACCGTTGGCTTCGGCGATAAGTCGTCACCGTCTTTTAAAAACAGTTCAAGCTGAAGATACGTTGCTATTTTCTCTTATTTTCCATCACCACTAGCTCATCAGATCAGACGGTCCAGGAAAAACTCTTTTGTCTTCACAGCAAGCGTGACACAACAGAGTTGCTGTTCTGTCAAAGACTGACCAACCGGTATGCATGAATAAATGATGACAACAAGACATTGATGTTCGCATGAGCTGCGCATTTTGTGCAGAAACAAATAAGTCAAGCAGAAATGATGGAAACGCGTTCGAAACCAGCAGGAACTAAAGCGGTCTTAAGGCGCGTGTCATGTCATTTTGCACACAGGCCACAGGCGAACTAAAAAACCTTTTGATGCTTTTTTAAATTATGCCTAATACTGGACGCCGCGTGCTGTTGCAAACACTGATTCCCATTGTGTTTGTCGGACTGTGCATTAACGTGCGAGTCACACAAGTGAAACATCACATTGTTGTTTCCACGGGTAGAAGGGTCATAGATGACGGCAGTTTTTCAAGTACCACCGTGAATGCAACTGAACCGAGTCGACATTTTGTCTTTCACGCGCTGCACAAAACAGGCAGTGAGCACACGAGGAATCAATTGCGGTTCGTGCGTTTGTGCTTGTGGGATGAATTGTTTTCAAAGTGAACTAGTACGGTCAAAACTTGCCTGCCTGATGGCGACCTTCACATCCTCCCTGGCGTGTTTTTGGTTGCCTGTTTCGACCTTGCTCTCGCAGACAGGCGGTGCGCCAGGTCATCGTCAGTGCGATTACGCCAGGTGGCCACATGACCCCAAAAAACCACTGTGCGCTCGTGCTGTGATCTGAAAACTTATTCCTTTCCCGTGCCTGTATCGGTACATCTGCGGTGTTAGCCCACATAACCAAAGTGAGTGAGCAAAGTCTCTTTCCCAGTTTCCCACAGGTGACTGCACCATAATATAGTTTATGACCGAAAATGAAAGGTATCCCGATGTGGGGTAGTACTTATATTTCGCTTTAGATACGAAAAAGGCAAACGATGTTAGTATGAAAAGACCAATTCTGATTAATTGTCCGTAAACTCCACACCCGGTCTTTATGCTTCTTTCACTAATCTCCTTGTTTATGTATTATTGAGTTGGTGTCGACGCAATAAACTAACCATGTAACTAACCAATTCTGACGTTTCACAGCGCATTCTGCCACCGTGAGCACCTGACGTGCCTGACCTACTGTCAGTGCGGTGTGTGTCACAATCCCAGCAAATGTTTCACGTCAGTTAACATGATCGAGCAAGGTCACTACATCGAAGCTGGTTCGTTCACAATCACCAGAATGGCGGGCGGATGTTGCAAAATATACGACAGAATCGAGAAGCTGGGAGTCGATGGTAAGTATTGTATGTGCAGTCTATCCAACCACTCATGAGATCTCTTGGTCGGAACCGCACGTGTTTCGAAATATTTGGACACAAAAACGAAAGAGATTGGTTGAGGCAGCGTACACACACGCTCTTTCCTTTGTTTTGAACTTTTCGGAATACGTGTGGAGACGACTCAGACGTCTCATGACTGGTTGGATGGGCCCCATACAGTCAAGAGTCCTTTTGTGGTGAAATACGCTCAAGTTTCGTCTTAAACCAGCCTCGTATCGCTCGTACAGTCGACCTCGTTTTATAGTGACATGATCAGGATTGGGAAATTTTGCAAGCGAGTTATTCACAGTGCTATAAGAATATCTGAACATCTGAGAGGAATTACAGCCTCCCCCCTTTTCGACGCTCAAGAAGCGAAACCTGCGTGCGTTTTATCCCAGATCCTGTGATTATACCGAGGCATGACCGTATCCCCATCGCAGGCATTGTCGAGCACTTCCCCCTGTCCGTGCCCGGCAATCGTGCGTTCCTGGAGCGAGTTGTACGGCCGGGTGCGTTTCGGTTCACGATCGTGCGCGACCCCGTGGATCAATTCCTGTCGTATTTCCACCAGCTGCAATCCAAGTATGCGTTTTGACCGGTTGGGGGGTCAAAGTCGGCTAATGCCAAGGTGGTTGACACAAGTCGTCAGTGAAGCAACATTTGTGCTGATAGAAGGTCATGTTTTTGTTTGCCAGAGTGCCGCCGGTACTCTTCCCCAGTCGGTAAGAGTCCTTCACAGAACGCGAGTAAAAGGTTGTGGTACCGCGGCTCTTTTAGTTTTGTTCTCACAGACGACACAATAGTTTTGTTAGTTGGTCAAACGATTTGCGGCAACCATTTATTTTTATGCGCCCTCAAAGTATACCGACTTTGATTGCGCAAGTAAATTCTTTTTA
Organism: Rhynchonema sp. JSB1_4; assembly: GCA_030248065.1. NCBI lineage: Eukaryota > Metazoa > Nematoda > Chromadorea > Monhysterida > Xyalidae > Rhynchonema > Rhynchonema sp. JSB1_4. The sequence goes on from JASAMV010005422.1 coordinate 12,724, forward strand.
AATTTTTGATATCACATAGCCAGACCAAAACGTTCACACACTGATATTCTTCCAGCTACGCCGAACTCTACAAGGTGGCATTGCGGTCAGACCTGAATTTAACAACAATTGTTGCCGCATTTTGGCAAGCGAGACGAAAACATTCAACACAGATGCTACCGCAAGAATACCTGATGCTGCATTCGCTCTTGACAAACTCTCAGTCGAAAGAATTGGGTTGGAATGGTAAATGCAAGCGGACGCTTAATTTTCCAGATTTTTAATTTTTCGCATTTTTCATATTAGTGCAGTGCGTACCAGCATACCATGTGGCAACCTTCCGTACCACAAATGGTGAACCTTCACACACGAAATTTGTCACGGCCGCCACACATAAAAAATATTTTGCATGGTGACCGAAAATTATCCGTCCCCACCATGTCATCATAGAGAGGACGTTTGAATCGACGAGGCCTTGGCACCTTCGCTCGCTTGTGAGGCCGAAACAGGCAAGTACGTTTCATAGGCGCGTTAAAAAACAGACACACACACACACACACACAACCAAACTGAGCCAGACTTGCTGATGTTTCATATTTCATGTCACCATTGCAGGCAACTGGCTCGATCTCACGTCCCTGAACAACACATTAACATATCTGGGTCAGCTCGACTACATTGGCTTCACATACAATCTGCAGCACACGTGGAGCGCATTGCGTCACAGGCTCCGATGGTCGACGGACTATTTCGTAAAGTTGGCCATCAATATCTTCTCATTGCTCCAAGAGTCTCGTTTCCACCAGCCAGGGTGGTAAAATTATTGCAGTATACCTTGTACTTTGTGGTTCTTACTTTTTGAAGACTCTCGTGAAACATCAGAGTCAGTTCTAAATGCATGTGAGGATCATGCAAAAAAAGCATGAACACCACGTCACTTGAGCACAATTAACGTTGCCCAAGTCAACATTCAGTCGAATTTATGAATTTCATATTTTTCATCATTTTCTTCATTCTGAACGGCTCGGCAAAAGTTTGACCCAAAGATCTCCGTTTACGCTGATCGAAATTACTCGTGCTCAGGCTCTATTGCAAGGACCAAACAAAATTTACATTTTCACCACTGAGGGGTAGTCGTGGTCTTGGGACGGGGTTATTGCCTTGAAAGTGCATCTGCATCTAAACCCTGCTTCAGTGCTGTTCCCTTACACCTCACTCCGTTCGAACGCTGTCGTGCCGGTATGCAGGGCGGGATTCGGTCGAAAATGCAGCCAAACCGATCACACGCCGGCCGAATTCGACCCGAATTGTCGATTTATGAAATCGAGAAAATTCGCGAGATACAATTCGCTGACTTGATGTTGTTTGAAAGGGCGAAGCAACTGGCGATGAAAAAAACTGATGCGTCTTAGGTGCTCTACAGCTTTGGATTACATATGCATATGCTTATTTGTGACGATGCATTCGATGTGGATGTCCAACTGTGAGACATGAGAATTGTTCTACTGAACTACTGTATGTGTACCGCCTGTGTAGAAGTACGTGCTGTATGTTTTCACAGGCCATTTCCACTGTCCTCTTTGAGAAAGAATAATAACACTGCAACGTGTTGTCCACTGGCATGCTGGTTTTCACTTTTGTAAATGGCAAAGCTCACTAGAAAACGCCTGACGTTCTCAGCACAAGAAAGACAAAGAATTATATAGAGCAAACATCAAGTTCCGAAACAACACTAGTTGAACAGTTACGCAGTTTGTCAAGAAATGATAAAATTATGTTGAAGAAGAACAGGACTTGAATTGAATTTGAATTGAGTTTGACTTGAGTTGAATAATTTGGATGTGGACACTATTAAGTGGTAAGTTACAGTATGCAGCGCTGACATTACGGGGTAATCACACAAACAGAGCAGAGGAGTAGTTGCTGCTATAGTAAATTTCCAAATTCGCTGCCGCACAGTAAAGTACGCCCCATAGTTAATGTCAGGTTCTAAACCCGAAAATCAGCTTGTGAAACATTAGGACAGCCAACACACACGCAGCTTGCCAGCCAGCCAGGCAGCTGCGCGCAATGTTTCAGAACCGTGCATGGTTAGCGTTCGGGTTTATAACTTGACATTAACTATGGGGCGTATTTTACTGTGCGGCAACGAATTTGGAAATTTACTATACAGGCAAAACACAACACATGTATCATGATTTATGCGAGTGCTGACTGATACGCGTATGACAGCATTTGAAAATTTGAAAACAGCAATCGGACAATATGATGACGAGTTTTTGGAAAATATGTAGGAGAAATAATTTCAAATCTGGTGGCAAAGGCCTTCAGAGCTGGGCGGTGAACCGGCACATCGTCAGTACGACTACACCAAGAACAAGCGAAAACCGATGCGTGAAACGAGTGTGGCGATGATCTCTCAACGTCCGCAACATCACGTGAAAATAATTAGCTTCATCACCTAATATGTTCACAGCCAGATGCTTTGACTTCAGTAGACTGCACCAACTTGTTGTCGTGACTTTGTTATGTTTGTGTTCGGCCTTGTATGTATAGAAACGAACAGATTGAATTAAAATTGAATAAGCGAATACTCATCCAACGGCCCCATCAAAGGCGAACGGCTTAGGAATCGGCACAAAAGATTCATGAACGGCAACTTTGTTGAATGGACATGGTCGACTTTGTGAGCATCAAAGCATTTATGAATAAAAGAGCGCGTGCTCTTCCACAAGCAATGCTTGCCTTTCAGGTTGAAGTGCGCCCCGGGATTCTGCTGGCCAGATGCTGGTACGAATCCTTTCTCGCGGCCAGGAAAGATCGCTTCATGGACAATAAGAGATTGACTACATAACCGGGTGTTACAAAGCGCCAAACCACGACCCTTCGGTTCCCGCCCAATGTCTATTGAGGTGTCGGTCGTTATTCTCCGATCGTGCAAAGAAAAAAGGCGCGCCAGCAAAAAACTTCAGCGATTCATACTCAGTCGCTGCTCTCGACTACCGTCGTAGCTCCAGTTTTCGTCTGGCTGAATGGTCCTTGTCAGAATCAATTGTGTGCAGTATGTTGAGATGTTGGCGTAATGCAACAATGCTTTTGACGAGATGGCGTGCATGTTCGGACGTAAGCTCAAGCGAAACACAAAAAAATGCAAGTTTATATGTTTAAATACGCTGGACCTGAATGCGCTGCATGATCATGAACGAACAGAATTTCTATAAATCTAACCATTTACAAAATATCACAAGGTCGTTGCCGCTATTGTCAAAGTTGGCTCGATATTCTTTTGGGGTTTGCTGACCGAATAGCTGCGGTTGTTCCACGTCAGTCGATGCTCATACAGCTGTTTCGTTTTCAACGACCGTGATCAGGGTTGGAAAAATTTTTTAGAAAAGTTTTTTCAAATTTTTTAGAAGGTTTCACATTCGGGGAAATTTGACCAAATTTGCCCAAAATGCCGCAAAAATGCGAAAAAATGCTGCTTTAGTTGACAAGTCACTTTTGTGACTTTGTTTGCATCACTTATGAAGGATGTTTACGTTATATCGGTGCGACCCAACAAGTCTGTGCTTCATATGGACCAATGATTGTTGCTCTGTGGTATCGAACACAACAGTTTGTAGTCGAATAAGCAAGATTCACTCATAAACAACACAGGATTCAGACAATAAGGTGCAGAACCACTTGTTGAGTCGTTGAATCAGTCGTATCAGACCGACTTCGAGGTCCCCGATGGGGTACGACATCGAAGTACCACGTAGGTGTTATACATGCGTCCTATAACCCTGATCTTGATATTCAAAGTGGATTCCCAGATCTTAGGATTTGTCGTACGCACGCGCGGAATGAACCACAGAATTTCTACCCTTCTGTTGCTGCACGTCGGGGCTGCGCTTTGGATTCAGACGGGCAAGTGTTGAACAATGATCGACTGTAAAAATCATGTCTCCAATATTTTTTGAGGAAACCATAGCCGTCTTCTGTTTTTTTTCAGCATTGTGCTCTGCTAGAAGCGATGGGACATCGAAAATCTGCTACCGCCAGGCTGGTTTGATGACGGCCAACTACGCCAAATCTATTTTCTCGGAACGGAACCTCGAAGGCTGCATCAACCTGTGTGAAAAGTCGGCCTCGTGCAGGTAAGTGTTATAGAGACCTGTTCATGCGTATATTTAGTGGGTGACCGCCGGAAAATGTTCGTTCTCAGACATATGAGTGACAACTGTTCCTTATTAGATAGTGGAAACGTCACATTTCCCATTTTTGCTGTGATATACAAAGAAAAGTCTCCGCCTCAACCCGTTCAAACGCGGGCACACACTCAAGGTATCTAATCAGTACCATTGACCGCAAAACTCATCGAAAACACCTTGGTACACCTCAACATCTTCGCAGAATGTTTGCTTCAATTCAATTCCACAATCTCCAGCGTAAATACCTAATACTTTCATACAGAGCTGGACAATTCTACGGCAATACGACGACCGACAATTGTATTCTCCTCGCCGCACCGTTTGGCCTGAAGGACTTTGCATCCAACGTTGTCTACGATGGCACGGCCATTGTGACCTACTTTGACTCGTTACAATGCGGACAACAATGTCGCATACAAAAGTGTGAGTGGATCCAGCTGACAACATTTTCACTCTTGTTATACTGCACCTGTTCTGTGTTACATTGGTGCTTTGAAGGATTGTGTTGAACGTCACCTAACAGCCATTTTCTAGTCCACCCACCTTCCGTTGTGGCGAATTGAAATGAAAGACAGAACCGAGTTGTTGTTGTCTGCAAAAACAAATCTTCCAACTCGCTAAATCGTGAAATCGAGAGGGTTACTTTTGGAGTAGAATCAAAGTAATGTTGGACCTGCTTTCTGCCTCGGTCTCTGGACTGATTGACTATAAGCACCCAAACTTGGTGCCAAGGTTTGATTCTACACCAAAGTAACACTCTCAATTTAGCAATTTAGCGTGTCCGAAAATTGCGGTTTTGGCATGCAATATTATTTTCACACTCATTTACACCCAAGAAAAATGGAGTGACTGACGTGTATGCGTATGCTCGGTGACCTGTTCGAAACACCGTTCAAAAATGCAAAGAACAATTTTATAATAATTGATGGTCTGAAACAACGAACAAGCCACAGGCATTATTGTGACACATGGTGCGTTCCAAATAGTATGTGTATACAGACGGGAACTGCGTGGTGCAGAACTGGAACTCATGGTCGTCCTGCTCAAAGACTTGTGGTCGCGGAACCAGCGTCCGAGTCCGCAGCGTCTTCCAACCGAACGGTCAGCCGTGCGAAAATGTGCCCGACTATGAACGGGCTAGTTGTGCACTGCGGACAACTTGTCCAACAGGTACGACAGATGTCGATGCCGTTTTCGACCGCTTTTCACCAGATTTTTCGTGATTGAACAGTGTTATTGTCGAGAAGAACGCATGAATGTGTGAGTGTTCCGTAAGTAAGTCGTGCCCAGGCACCCGATGTCTGCAAATCTTATCAAGTTCACAAAAACCACCACAATTACACACTTGCACCTGTCAGCATACAATACAGATCGCGCCGTAAGTAGCGTAACCGGTCGCAGGATTCTTTGGCCCAACCGCGGTTGACTGCGGTCAACCGGAAGCCCACCGGACCGCTATGTTTTACACGCAAGGTATACCAACCGGGGCCCGACCGGGGCCAACTGCGCCCAACTGCAGTTGACCGCAGTTGACTGCTGTTGGGCGCGGTGACTGCGCTCCACCGGACTGCTTGGCTGTATAACTTTTATGATTTTGTCAGCTTATTTTGCTGCTTTTCCGTCTTTTTGCACATCATAAAAGCTTGGTTTGCGTTTTTGGCACGGTCGGGTTTCTGTTTACGAAATTTGCAAATCCATCGACACGTCTTTTTTGATCAAGTACCTTTGTTCTCAAACTTTATCGGTGAAATACACGCTGCATATGAAAAACACACAATGCACAAGCCTGATAAAACAGCGGTCCAAGCATAAAAGCTATGAAAGCTTAAAAAAGAAAGCCAATGAGACCATGTGTCAAACTAAACATTTGTGGAACAACAAAATTAAAAAAAGTAATGAAAAATAATGAAGTATGGAAATATGGACTGTAAAGAAAATACAGTACATGCTAACTGTCTGCACTGCTCTTTTCTCTTTCTCTTGGATTATGCGCGTTTTGCACACACGTGCATGCATGTACAGGCATGACTGACAAAATGTAGAAAATCAAAAGCACAATTAGTTTTGACATTCAATTCTCAACCCATTGTAAAGTTACAGAATTGTGTTGCCTGCTCATCAAAACCGGGCGTGACGGATGAGCTGGCCGCCTGATAGTCACGTTGTGGCTGATAAAGTTCCTGATCAGTGGGGGTATTGAGGGTGCTGTTCAATGAGGTGGTGACTGGTGTGCCCTGCCCCTGACCTTGAACGCTCTCATTCGTAAACATCGACATGATGTCATTCTGTTGTGGCTGTATCTGGCGGAATGCTTGCCGATTGTGTGGGGTGGCCACTGTCTGTGCCCGTTGGAAATGGGCGAGCGCTTGGGCTTGCGGCATGGTCGAGAAGTCCAGCGGGCTTGTGCTTGGCGCCGGTTCGACTTTCTTCGCTTCGATTGGCTGACGCACTGCCACAACGACAGCACGCCCATTTCGGCTCTCTTTGTCGTATTCGTATGTATACATTGTCGCTGATTTGGATTTGATCTTTTGGTCTTCGGCCATAGCAAGCGCAGTTTAAGCGCAAAGCATTGATAAAGACACGTTAATAAATTCATGTCTTTTTTAAACGCAAACCAAGCTTTTACAATGTGCAAAAAGACGGAAAAGCAGCAAAATAAGCTGAAAAAATCATAAAAGTTACACAACCAAGCAGTCCGGTGGAGCGCAGTCACCGCGCCCAACCGCAGTCAACTGCGGTCAACTGCAGTCTGGCGCAGTTGGCCCCGGTTGGTATACCTTGCGTGTAAAACATAGCGGTCCGGTGGGCTTCCGGTTGACCGCAGTCAACCGCGGTTGGGCCAAAAAATCCTGCGACCGGTTACGCTACTTACGGCGCGATCTGTACATATTGGCAGTAAATTTCCAGCTAAAACCACAACAACACCACGACCAGTTATCACCGCAACGGTCCAACCAAGACCTTCGAAGGCGATCGTTATTCTGACAGAAAAACGTCAGCGCATTGAAATCTACAGCAACACGAAGGTCGTTGTCAGCCAAGACGTCGCGATACCGCGTCCAAACTACCCGGGGCGAAATAAACTCGTTTGGGCTGAGCACGAACGCACACTCATATCGGTGGGAGGAGCGCGTCGAGCTCAAGATGGTGCGTGATTCGCGAATGTATGCAGGATTTAAAATTCTCAGAATGATTAAACTGTCGTTGTTCTTGCGCATTGCAAGAAAGGCAATCCAATCACAACTAAAACAGCGTATGCACGTTTCTAAGGGCCGTCCAACCAGGTCTACAAGCACGTGGAATCGTGGGTGAACGGCGTTTGGCGACAAGAAAGCAGCATGGCACTCAGCAGCCCTGGACGTTTGTTCCAACGGTTTATCCTGTCAGCGCGCGTCACAAATTTTACCATTTAACCGTATTCATTTTGAAGATTATGCCGGATACGTATCCGACGAACACCTCGTGTACGCATGCGGATGCTGGATTCCCAAACGCGAAAGTGCGTGCGGCAGAACCTGTCAATTCTATGATGCTCGCACTCGTGGTCCATGGATTAAACGCACGTTACCGAGCCACTACGACGATATGATGTCTATAGCAACTGTCGGATTTAGTGTTTGTTGTTCTACGCTCATTTATAAAATCTGCCCGTTTGGTTCTGCTCTTTTTTTTAAACAAACCGGCTCCGTCCAATATTGTTCGGCCTCAATGGTTAAAACCATGTTCGTGCGTGTGTTTCAGAGCAATGTCTACATTTCTGGCGGCAGAAGCCGTGAAAGTTTTGGTCGTCAACAAAAGTCCTATGGCTTCAACCGCTTTGTGAGTTACAATTTTCGCTCAAACCGGTGGACAAAACTGGCGCCAATGCGAGTGAAACGAGCAAACCATGCGATGGTGGCCGACGGTGAAACAATTGTGGTAAGTCTGACGAGAATGACGCATAAACAGTTGAAAAATGCAGATGTCTTGCATACAAGTTTGTTATCATGACAATCACACTATTAAACTTGTTATTCTCATGTTAGTCGCCGGTAAGTGAGATGTTGAAATTCCTCTACGTTTGAAGGCCGGCTCACCAAACAAAATTCCCACCTGCGTGTCAGGTATGTGCTGGACTCAATAATCTTGACCCAATACCAATACGTGGCTGTGAGCGCTATCTCGTGCGTGACGACCGATGGACAACGCTGCCTGACATGCCTATGCAATACCACCTAGACAGTCACGCTATGTTCAATGTTGACGGCCGGATCGTGGTGCTGGGTGGACTTAAGGGCGGTCCTCCACCATCACGCACGTATAATGGTTTTAGCCATGCCATTTATATTTTCCACAACAACCAATGGTACAAACCAAACGCCAGACTTCTGACCGGTGTGGCCTCTGATGTCTTCCCAGCGGCCGTTGTGCCCGGTTACATTCTTGGCGGCTGACGTGTCAACCAAAGCACTGAGTCTGACCTAAAAAATTTCCTGAATACTTTTACCATATGAGGTCCCAGGAACACAAGGCTTGAAAATTCATGTACTCAGTTAAACTGTTGCCACCGGAGAGTGCCAAACAATCCCCTGGGACTTCAATTACACTTAGCATCTGCGCTGTTTTAGTTGTCAGACATGTTCAGAACACACCGCTGGGGGTTTGCCTGAAAGCTTCCGAAAAACTATCACAACAGGGATTTTAAGGGGCGCTTGGCATTCTCCATGGCACCATACTTTATTGTGGTCACCGCACCTAACACGTATTGGAGTTGAGAAATTTTGTTGCTCGGATTTTTATACCTGCTTCTTAATGGTTCAGGTCTTTATTATCTTTATTATGTTATGGTCTTTAATAATTTTGCAATAATTTTGCATCGGTACACCTTTTTGTATGCTAGCCTGTGAACGTGACAAATAAATTGTTGTGCATTTCCCCGCCTCTCAGTGTTGTGGGCCGCAATGTAACGGGAAACGCGCTGGGGAGACAGAGGCACACGGTGGAGTCTGGCGTTTGGTTTGTACATTGGTTGTTGTGGAAAATATAATGGCATGGCTAAAACCATTATACGTGCGTGATGGTGGAGGACCGCCTTAAGTCCACCCAGCACCACGATCCGGCCGTCAACATTGAACATAGCGTGACTGTCTAGGTGGTATTGCATTGGCATGTCAGGCAGCGTTGTCCATCGGTCGTCACGCCCGAGATAGCGCTCACAGCCACGTCTTGGTATTGGGTCAAGAGTATTGAGTCCAGCACATACCTGACACGCAGGTGGGAATTTTGTTTGGTGAGCCGGCCTTCAAACGTAGAGGAATTTCAACATCTCACTTACCGGCGACTAACATGAGAATAACAAGTTTAATAGTGTGATTGTCATGATAACAAACTTGTATGCAAGACATCTGCATTTTTCTACTGTTTATGCGTCATTCTCGTCAGACTTACCACAATTGTTTCACCGTCGGCCACCATCGCATGGTTTGCTCGTTTCACTCGCATTGGCGCCAGTTTTGTCCACCGGTTTGAGCGAAAATTGTAACTCACAAAGCGGTTGAAGCCATAGGACTTTTGTTGACGACCAAAACTTTCACGGCTTCTGCCGCCAGAAATGTAGACATTGCTCTGAAACACACGCACGAACATGGTTTTAACCATTGAGGCCGAACAATATTGGACGGAGCCGGTTTGTTAAAAAAAAAGAGCAGAACCAAACGGGCAGATTATATAAATGAGCGTAGAACAACAAACACTAAATCCGACAGTTGCTATAGACATCATATCGTCGTAGTGGCTCGGTAACGTGCGTTTAATCCATGGACCACGAGTGCGAGCATCATAGAATTGACAGGTTCTGCCGCACGCACTTTCGCGTTTGGGAATCCAGCATCCGCATGCGTACACGAGGTGTTCATCGGATACGTAGCCGGCATAATCTTCAAAATGAATACGGTTAAATGGTAAAATTTGTGACGCGCGCTGACATGATAAACCGTTGGAACAAACGTCCAGGGCTGCTGAGTGCCATGCTGCTTTCTTGTCGCCAAACGCCGTTCACCCACGATTCCACGTGCTTGTAGACCTGGTTGGACGGCCCTTAGAAACGTGCATACGCTGTTTTAGTTGTGATTGGATTGCCTTTCTTGCAATGCGCAAGAACAACGACAGTTTAATCATTCTGAGCATTTTAAATCCTGCATACATTCGCGAATCACGCACCATCTTGAGCTCGACGCGCTCCTCCCACCGATATGAGTGTGCGTTCGTGCTCAGCCCAAACGAGTTTATTTCGCCCCGGGTAGTTTGGACGCGGTATCGCGACGTCTTGGCTGACAACGACCTTCGTGTTGCTGTAGATTTCAATGCGCTGACGTTTTTCTGTCAGAATAACGATCGCCTTCGAAGGTCTTGGTTGGACCGTTGCGGTGATAACTGGTCGTGGTGTTGTTGTGGTTTTAGCTGGAAATTTACTGCCAATATGTACAGATCGCGCCGTAAGTAGCGTAACCGGTCGCAGGATTTTTTGGCCCAACCGCGGTTGACTGCGGTCAACCGGAAGCCCACCGGACCGCTATGTTTTACACGCAAGGTATACCAACCGGGGCCAACTGCGCCAGACTGCAGTTGACCGCAGTTGACTGCGGTTGGGCGCGGTGACTGCGCTCCACCGGACTGCTTGGTTGTGTAACTTTTATGATTTTTTCAGCTTATTTTGCTGCTTTTCCGTCTTTTTGCACATTGTAAAAGCTTGGTTTGCGTTTAAAAAAGACATGAATTTATTGACGTGTCTTTATCAATGCTTTGCGCTTAAACTGCGCTTGCTATGGCCGAAGACCAAAAGATCAAATCCAAATCAGCGACAATGTATACATACGAATACGACAAAGAGAGCCGAAATGGGCGTGCTGTCGTTGTGGCAGTGCGTCAGCCAATCGAAGCGAAGAAAGTCGAACCGGCGCCAAGCACAAGCCCGCTGGACTTCTCGACCATGCCGCAAGCCCAAGCGCTCGCCCATTCCCAACGGGCACAGACAGTGGCCACCCCACACAATCGGCAAGCATTCCGCCAGATACAGCCACAACAGAATGACATCATGTCGATGTTTACGAATGAGAGCGTTCAAGGTCAGGGGCAGGGCACACCAGTCACCACCTCATTGAACAGCACCCTCAATTCCCCCACTGATCAGGAACTTTATCAGCCACAACGTGACTATCAGGCGGCCAGCTCATCCGTCACGCCCGGTTTTGATGAGCAGGCAACACAATTCTGTAACTTTACAATGTGTTGAGAATTGAATGTCAAAACTAATTGTGCTTTTGATTTTCTACATTTTGTCAGTCATGCCTGTACATGCATGCACGTGTGTGCAAAACGCGCATAATCCAAGAGAAAGAGAAAAGAGCAGTGCAGACAGTTAGCATGTATTTTCTTTACAGTCCATATTTCCATACTTCATTATTTTTCATTACTTTTTTTAATTTTGTTGTTCCACAAATGTTTAGTTTGACACATGGTCTCATTGGCTTTCTTTTTTAAGCTTTCATAGCTTTTATGCTTGGACCGCTGTTTTATCAGGCTTGTGCATTGTGTGTTTTTCATATGCAGCGTGTATTTCACCGATAAAGTTTGAGAACAAAGGTACTTGATCAAAAAAGACGTGTCGATGGATTTGCAAATTTCGTAAACAGAAACCCGACCGTGTCAAAAACGCAAACCAAGCTTTTATGATGTGCAAAAAGACGGAAAAGCAGCAAAATAAGCTGACAAAATCATAAAAGTTATACAGCCAAGCAGTCCGGTGGAGCGCAGTCACCGCGCCCAACAGCAGTCAACTGCGATCAACTGCAGTCGGGCGCAGTTGGCCCCGGTCGGGCCCCGGTTGGTATACCTTGCGTGTAAAACATAGCGGTCCGGTGGGCTTCCGGTTGACCGCAGTCAACCGCGGTTGGGCCAAAGAATCCTGCGACCGGTTACGCTACTTACGGCGCGATCTGTACATATTGGCATTGTATGCTGACAGGTGCAAGTGTGTAATTGTGATGGTTTTTGTGAACTTGATAAGATTTGCAGACATCGGGTGCCTGGGCACGACTTACTTACGGAACACTCACTCATTCATGCGTTCTTCTCGACAATAACACTGTTCAATCACGAAAAATCTGGTGAAAAGCGGTCGAAAACGGCATCGACATCTGTCGTACCTGTTGGACAAGTTGTCCGCAGTGCACAACTAGCCCGTTCATAGTCGGGCACATTTTCGCACGGCTGACCGTTCGGTTGGAAGACGCTGCGGACTCGGACGCTGGTTCCGCGACCACAAGTCTTTGAGCAGGACGACCATGAGTTCCAGTTCTGCACCACGCAGTTCCCGTCTGTATACACATACTATTTGGAACGCACCATGTGTCACAATAATGCCTGTGGCTTGTTCGTTGTTTCAGACCATCAATTATTATAAAATTGTTCTTTGCATTTTTGAACGGTGTTTCGAACAGGTCACCGAGCATACACATACACGTCACCCCATTTTTCTTGGGTGTAAATGAGTGTGAAAATAATATTGCATGCCAAAACCGCAATTTTCGGACACGCTAAATTGAGAGTGTTATACTTTGGTGTAGAATCAAACCTTGGCACCAAGTTTGGGTGCTTATAGTCAATCAGTCCAGAGACCGAGGCAGAAAGCAGGTCCAACATTACTTTGATTCTACTCCAACAGTAACCCTCTCGATTTCACGATTTAGCGAGTTGGAATATTTGTTTTTGCAGACAACAACAACTCGGTTCTGTCTTTCATTTCAATTCGCCACAACGGAAGGTGGGTGGACTAGAAAATGGGTGTTAGGTGACGTTCAACACAATCCTTCAAAGCACCAATGTGACACAGAACAGGTGCAGTATAACAAGAGTGAAAATGTTGTCAGCTGGATCCACTCACACTTTTGTATGCGACATTGTTGTCCGCATTGTAACGAGTCAAAGTATGTCACAATGGCCGTGCCATCGTAGACAACGTTGGATGCAAAGTCCTTCAGGCCAAACGGTGCGGCGAGAAGAACACAATTGTCGGTCGTCGTATTGCCGTAGAATTGTCCAGCTCTGTATGAAAGTATTAGGTATTTACGCTGGAGATTGTGAAATTGAATTGAAGCAAACATTCTGCGAAGATGTTAAGGTGTACTAAGGTGTTTTCGATGAGTTTTGCGGTCAATGGTACTGATTAGATCTTGGGTGTGTGCCCACGTTTGAACGGGTTGAGGCGGAGACTTTTCTTTAAATCACAGCAATAATGCGAAATGTGACGTTTCCACTATCGAATCAGGAACAGTTATCACTCATATATCTGACAACGAACATTTTCCGGTCACCCACTAAATATACATACGTATGAACGGGTCTCTATAACACTTGCCTGCACGAGGTAGACTTTTCACACAGGTTGATGCAGCCTTCGAGGTTCCGTTCCGAGAAAATAGATTTGGCGTAGTTGGCCGTCATCAAACCAGCCTGGCGGTAGCAGATTTTCGATGTCCCATCGCTTTTAGCAGAGCACAATGCTGAAAAAAAACAGAAGACGGCTATGGTTTTCTCGTGATTTCAAAAAATATTGGATACATGATTTTTACAGACGATCGTTGTTCAACACTTGCCCGTCTGAATCCAAAGCGCAGCCCCGACGTGTAGCAACAGAAGGGTAGAAATTCTCTGGTTCATTGCGCCCGTGCGTACGACAAATCCTAAGATCTGGGTGGGAATCCACTTTGAGTATCAAGATCAGGGTTGGGCAAAAAAATTAAAAAAAACTCGTTTAAAAAATTAAATTAAATCAAAATATAAAAAAATTAAAAGATTTTATTAAACTTTTTTTCGGGAGAACATAATGTCCTAAAACGTCCAAAAACGCCCTTATTGGGGATCAGTTTTTGTCATTTTTTTACTAAAGGGTCGAAAAATTTTCTTCACAAAATCACTTATTTTGGGGCATATATTGCGTACCTAAGATGCCTCAAATGATGTTATTATACCTTCCCGTGATACATGAGATATAGGACGCATGTATAACACCTACGTGGTACTTCGATGTCGTACCCCAACGGGGACCTCGAAGTCGGTCTGATACAACTGATTAAACGACTCAACAAGTGTTTCTGCACCTGATTGTCTGACTCCTGTGTTGTTTATGTGTAAATCTGGCTTATTCGACTACAAACTGTTGTGTTTGATACCACAGAGCAACAATCATTGGTCCATATCAAGCACAGACTGTTGGGTCGCACCGATATAACGTAAACATCCTTCATAAGTGATGCAAACAAAGTCACAAAAGTGACTTGTCAACTAAAGCAGCATATTTTTTTCGCATTTTTGCGGCTTTTTGGGCAAATTTGGTCAAATTTCCCCGAATGTGAAACCTTCTAAAAAATTTGAAAGAACTTTTCTAAAAATTTTTTTCCAACCCTGATCACGGTCGTTGAAAACGAAACAGCTGAATGAGCATCGACTGACGTGGAACAACCGCAGCTATTCGGTCGGAGCAAACTCCAAAAGAATATCGAGCCAACATTGACAATAGCGGCAACGACCTTGTGATATTTTGTAAATGGTTAGATTTATGGAAATTCTGATCGTGTTCGTTCATGATCATGCAGCGCATTCAGGTCCAGCGTATTTAAAAATATAAACTTGCATTTCTTTGTGTTTCGCTTGAGCTAAGTGTTTTCCATGCACGCCATCTCGTCAAAAGCATTGTTGCATTACGCCAACATCTCAACATACTGCACACAATTGCTTCTGACAAGGACCAACGACAATTCAGCCAGATGAAAACTGGAGCTATGACGGTAGCCGAGAGCAGCGACTGAGCATGAATCGCTGACATTTTTTGCTGGCGCGCTTCTTTTCTTTGCACGATCGGAGAATAACGACATTGATACCTCAACAGACATTGGGCGGGAACCGAAGGGTCGTGGTTTGGAGCTTTGTAACACCCGGTTATGTAGTCAATCTCTTATTGTCATGAAGCGATCTTTCCTGGCCGCGAGAAAGGATTCGTACCAGCATCTGGCCAGCAGAATCCCGGGGCGCACTTCAACCTGAAAGGCAATCATTGCTTTGTGGAAGAGCACGCGCTCTTTTATTCATAAATGCTTTGACGCTCACAAAGTCGACCATGTCCGTTCATTGATTCAACAAAGTTATCGTTCATGAATCTTTTGTGCCGATTCCTAAGCCGTTCGCCTTTGATGGGGCCGTTGGATTAGTATTCGCTTATTCAATTTTAATTCAATTTGTTCGTTTCTATACATACAAGGCCGAACACAAACATGACAAAGTCACGACAACAAGTTGGTGCAGTCTACTGAAGTCAAAGCATCTGGCTGTGAACATATTAGGTGAAGCTATGTATGTTCACGTAATATTGCGGACGTTGAAAGATCATCGCCACACTTGTTTCACACATCGGTTTTCGGTTGTTCTTGGTGTAGTCGTACTAACGATGTCCCGGTTCACCGCCCAGCTCTGAAGGCCTTTGCCACCAGATTTGAAATTGTTTCTCCTGTTTTCCAAAAACTGGTCATCATATTGTCCGATTGCTGTTTTCAAATTTTCAAATGCTGTCATACGCGTATCAGTCAGCACTCGCATAAATCATGATACATGTGTTGTGTTTTGCCTGTAGCAGCAACTACTCCTCTGCTCTGTTTGTGTGATTACCCCGTAATGTCAGCGCTGCATACTGTAACTTACCACTTAATAGTGTCCACATCCAAATTATTCAACTCAAGTCAAACTCAATTCAAATTCAATTCAAGTCCTGTTCTTCTTCAACATAATTTTATCATTTCTTGACAAACTGTGTAACTGTTCAACTAGTGTTGTTTCGGAACTTGATGTTTGGTCTATATAATTCTTTGTCTTTCTTGTGCTGAGAACGTCAGGCGTTTTCTAGTGAGCTTTGCCATTTACAAAGTGAAAACCAGCATGCCAGTGGACAACACGTTGCAGTGTTATTATTCTTTCTCAAAGAGGACAGTGGAAATGGCCTGTGAAAACATACAGCACGTACTTCTACACAGGCGGTACACATACAGTAGTTCAGTAGAACAATTCTCATGTCTCACAGTTGGACATCCACATCGAATGCATCGTCACAAATAAGCATATGCATATGTAATCCAAAGCTGTAGAGCACCTAGGACGCATCCAGTTTTTTTTCATCGCCAGTTGCTTCGCTCTTTCAAACAACATCAAGTCAGCGAACTGTATCTCGCGAATCTTCTCGACTTCATAAATCGACAATTCGGGTCGAATTCGGCCGGCGTGTGATCGGTTTGGCTGCATTTTCGACCGAATCCCGCCCTGCATACCGGCACGACAGCGTTCGAACGGAGTGAGGTGTAAGGGAACAGCACTGAAGCAGGGTTTAGATGCAGATGCACTTTCAAGGCAATAACCCCGTCCCAAGACCACGACTACCCCTCAGTGGTGAAAATGTAAATTTTGTTTGGTCCTTGCAATAGAGCCTGGGCACGAGTAATTTCGATCAGCGTAAACGGAGATCTTTTGGTCAAACTTTTGCCGAGCCGTTCAGAATGAAGAAAATGATGAAAAATATGAAATTCATAAATTCGACTGAATGTTGACTTGGGCAACGTTAATTGTGCTCAAGTGACGTGGTGTTCATGCTTTTTTTGCATGATCCTCACATGCATTTAGAACTGACTCTGATGTTTCACGAGTCTTCAAAAAGTAAGAACTATACAAAGTACAAGGTATACTGCAATAATTTTACCACCCTGGCTGGTGGAAACGAGACTCTTGGAGCAATGAGAAGATATTGATGGCCAACTTTACGAAATAGTCCGTCGACCATCGGAGCCTGTGACGCAATGCGCTCCACGTGTGCTGCAGATTGTATGTGAAGCCAATGTAGTCGAGCTGACCCAGATATGTTAATGTGTTGTTCAGGGACGTGAGATCGAGCCAGTTGCCTGCAATGGTGACATGAAATATGAAACATCAGCAAGTCTGGCTCAGTTTGGTTGTGTGTGTGTGTGTGTCTATTTTTTAACGCGCCTATGAAACGTACTTGCCTGTTTCGGCCTCACAAGCGAGCGAAGGTGCCAAGGCCTCGTCGATTCAAACGTCCTCTCTATGATGACATGGTGGGGACGGATAATTTTCGGTCACCATGCAAAATATTTTTTATGTGTGGCGGCCGTGACAAATTTCGTGTGTGAAGGTTCACCATCTGTGGTACGGAAGGTTGCCACATGGCATGTATAGGTACGCACTGCACTAATATGAAAAATGCGAAAAATTAAAAATCTGGAAAATTAAGCGTCCGCTTGCATTTACCATTCCAACCCAATTCTTTCGACTGAGAGTTTGTCAAGAGCGAATGCAGTATCAGGTATTCTTGCGGTAGCATCTGTGTTGAAAGTTTTCGTCTCGCTTGCCAAAATGCGGCAACAATTGTTGTTAAATTCAGGTCTGACCGCAGTGCCACCTTGTAGAGTTCGGCGTAGCTGGAAGAATATCAGTGTGTGAACGTTTCGGCGGTCTGGCTATGTGATATCAAAAATTTAAAAAGAATTTACTTGCGCAATCAAAGTCGGTATACTTTGAGGGCGCATAAAAATAAATGGTTGCCGCAAATCGTTTGACCAACTAACCAAACTGTTGTGTCGTCTGTGAGAACAAAACTAAAAGAGCTGCGGTACCACAACCTTTTACTCGCGTTCTGTGAAGGACTCTTACCGACTGGGGAAGAGTACCGGCGGCACTCTGGCAAACAAAAACATGACCTTCTATCAGCACAAATGTTGCTTCACTGACGACTTGTGTCAACCACCTTGGCATTAGCCGACTTTGACCCCCCAACCGGTCAAAACGCATACTTGGATTGCAGCTGGTGGAAATACGACAGGAATTGATCCACGGGGTCGCGCACGATCGTGAACCGAAACGCACCCGGCCGTACAACTCGCTCCAGGAACGCACGATTGCCGGGCACGGACAGGGGAAGATGCTCGACAATGCCTGCGATGGGGATACGCTCATGCCTCGGTATAATCACAGGATCTGGGACGAAACGCACGCCAGTTTCGCTTCTTGAACGTCGAAAAGGGGGGAGGCTGTAATTCCTCTCGGATGTTTAGATATTCTTATACCACTGTGAATAACTCGCTTGCATAATTTCCCAATCCTGATCATGTCACTATAAAACAAGGTCGACTGTACGAGCGATACGATGCTGGTTTAAGACGAAACTTGAGCGTATTTCACCACAAAAAGACTCTTGACTGTATGGGGCCCATCCAACCAGTCATGAGACGTCTGAGTCGTCTCCACACGTATTCCGAAAAGTTCGAAAACAAAGGAAAGAGCGTGTGTGTACGCTGCTTCAACGAATCTCTTTCGTTTGGGTCCAAGTATGTATTTCGAAACACGTGCGGTTCCGACCAAGAGATCTCATGAGCGGTTGGATAGACTGTACATATTTACCATCGACTCCCAGCTTCTCGATTCTGTCGTATATTTTGCAACATCCGCCCGCCATTCTGGTGATTGTGAACGAACCAGCTTCGATGTAGTGACCTTGCTCGATCATGTTAACTGACGTGAAACATTTGCTGGGATTGTGACACACACCGCACTGACAGTAGGTCAGGTCAGGCAGGTCAGGTGCTCACGGTGGCAGAATGCGCTGTGAAACATCAGAATTGGTTAGTTAGTTAGTTTATTGCGTCGACACCAACTCAATAATATGTACATAGGGTGGAATTTTCGAAACGGTGTAAAGGTCAGTTGGGCGTAAAGGTCGGTGTAAAGTTCGGTCGAAAGCTCGGTCGGCGTAGCTCGGTGTAAACGTGAAACATTGCCTGTTATTAACGTGGAATGTTTCAAGTTTACACCGAGGTCTATCACACTGAGCTGTCGACCGAGCTTTCCACCGACCTTTACGCCCAACTGACCTTTACACCGTTTCGAAAATATCACCCATAAACAAGGAGATTAGTGAAAGAAGCATAATTAAAAGACCGGGTGTGGAGTTTACGGACAATTAATCAGAATTGGTCTTTTCATACCAACATCGTTTGCCTTTTTCTTATCTAAAGCGAAATAAAAGTACCACCAACATCGGGATGCCTTTCATTTTCGGTCATAAGCTATAATATTATGTGTATTCACCATGTGGGAAACTGGGAAAGAGACTTTGCTCACTCACTCACTTTGATTATGTGGGCTAACACCGCAGATACAGTATATGTACCGATACAGGCACGGGAAAGGAACAAGTTTTCTGATCATAACACGAGCGCACAGTGGTTTTTTTGGGTGTCATGTGGCCACCTGGCGTAATCGCACTGACGATGACCTGGCGCACCGCCTGTCTGGCAAGGTCGAAACAGGCAACCAAAAACACGCCAGAGAGGATGTGAAGGTACTGGTTCACTTTGAAAACAATTCAGCCCACAAACGCACGAACCGCAATTGATTCCTCGTGTACTCACTGCCTGTTTTGTGCAGCGCGTGAAAGACAAAATGTCGACTCGGTTCAGTTGCATTCACGGTGGTACTTGAAAAACTGCCGTCATCCATGACCCTTCTACCCATGGAAACAACAATGTGATGTTTCACTTGTGTGACTCGCACATTAATGCACAGTCCGACAAACACAATGGGAATCAGTGTTTGCAACAGCACGCGGCGTCCAGTATTAGGCATAATTTAAAAAAGCATCAAAAGGTTTTTTAGTTCGCCAGTGCGCAAAATGACATGACACGTGCTTTAAGGGCGGGCTTAGGTTGAACACGGAAACCGGAATCCGGAAATATTTCTGGTTTCCGGACGAATTCTTATTTTTTGCGTTTTCCGGAAATATTTCCGGATGAATTTTGCGGAACACGGAACTAACCTTCAACCGATTTCACTTCAGTGTGTTTTCAAAGGAATGCAAAACATTTCCGAGTTCTGCGTTTTTTTATATTTTGGCCGGAAAACCGGAATCCCGAAATATTTCCGGAAAACGCAGATGCTGTTCCGCATCCGGAAATAGATCAAAGTTTTTGCATGTAAATATTTCCGGATTCCGGATTCCGTGCTCAACCTAAGTCCGCCGTAAGACCGCTTTAGTTCCTTGGTTTCGAACGCGTTTCCATCATTTCTGCTTGACTTATTTGTTTCTGCGCACAAAATACGCAGCTCATGCGAACATCAATGACTTGTTGTCCTTATTTATTCATGCGTGCCGGTTGGTCAGTCTTTGACAGAACAGCAGAACTCTGTTGTGTCACGCTTGCTGTGAAGACAAAAGAGTTTTTCCTGGACCGTCTGATCTGATGAGCTAGTGGTGATGGAAAATAAGAGAAAATAGCAACGTATCTTCAGCTTGAACTGTTTTTAAAAGACGGTGACGACTTATCGCCGAAGCCAACGGTCCTTGAGCTGGCTCTTGCAGGTGTCACTAGATTTCCACTTTTATATTTGTATTATTTATGTCGTGTTCAACTCAACCCAGTAGAAGACTGTTTAAGAACTCTCTAATTCCGCCTTTTTAAAATGTACACAAGTTTATTTTGGACCACAATGGCGTTCAAAATTTCCCTTTTTACAAAAAAACAAGGCAAATTATCCGCGCCTGTGGCTAAAACGGACACCTGGCGCAGCACCGATGGGTGGTGGGGGCACACACAACTTCTCCGCGATGTAAGACGAAAATGCACAAACCCGAAAATTGCCCCGTTGAATGTGAAGGTGTGAGTATGTATGTGTTGCAACTTCCATTTGTGCGATTACCAAGATAATAAATGAAAAATAATCACCATAAAAACGGGTGAATCCACAATTGTGTGCGCCACAAGTGATCTTCAACGTTCCACTGTGCGCGGCAGCGTTCTTCTTTCAATTGAGGAGCGCAGTGACGTAGGAGAGGGGGCACCTGGGGTACCCCTCAGCCGTTTAGGGGGTACGTACCCACCCTCCTCTGAGAAGTTACAAGAAGGAAAACGGACACCTAAATCACAAGATTTTCACTCTCGAACACATCATAAGTAAAAAAATCGCGCGCTTCGTGCGTCAGATACAAGCAGTTTACTGGCTTAGTGATTTCGGGGGAAAAAGTCAAAAGTTTCTTTACCAAAATCAAACACCATCACACAGTCCAAAAATGCGAATAATCATTGTGCAAAACATGATTACCTTGGGTCGTATGTGCACCACAAAGTTACAGAATTTCGGTGCGCACTGTACTACCTACCGCAGCCCCGGCCCCGGGGCTCTAACTAAACACAAATGCAAAACCAGCCTTTCTCAAACCGCAGATGTGTGTCACCCGCGTGGGAGCTAAGGGAATTCAAAGAGGCTGTAAACGGAAGACTCGGGTAATCTGACATTCTGACCTGTCGATGTGTTTCCAGATCGTTTTCCAACCAACATTGAAACATCTATTTCCAACTAAATGCCTGGTGCCAAGTGTTGCTGTCGCCAGGTTACTTTTGTAACTGCAGACCGCATGTGGCACGCCATTTTCTCCAAACACATCCGCCTCGCCACACATCAAAGAAACAGATCGCCGTCAAACAAGGACGGGAGATAAAATTCACAATACTGTAAAAACCTAAATATGTACAGCCCCCACACGGAATAGAGCCCACCCCCCGTAATACAGCCCCCAAAAAGGGGTCAGTGAATTAATAGAGCCCCCGGAATAGAGCCCCGTAATAGAGCCCCAAAAAAGGGTCAGTGAATTGATAGGGCATCCCCCTTGTTTTATTTAGGTTTTTACGGCAAACGGAATCCAACTCTGTATTTCTCTTTCGTTCAACGCTTGGCTCAGGCTTCGATTCAGGCTTAGGCTTGGTACCAGAGGTGGGAATCGGGCCGGGTTACCTCGGCCCGGCACGGCCCGACGGTACCTGGCCAAGTCGTAGGGCCGGTCAAGGCGTAAGGTTTGGCGACACGTAGAGTTGGACAAGACGTAGGGTACAAGCGGCAAGACGTGGGGTTCACTGGACAACACGTAGGGTTCATGAAATATAAAAAGTTTGAAAAGTGGTGCGAACCTGCCATGCATGGAGATGTATTATCGTGGTTCAGTGCATGGCATGCACCCACTCTGTTTCAAGTCATAATGAGCATGGGATATGCACGATTGGACCGTTTTAGCCGAAACAGCACAAATTGTCAAAAATATGACATATACCCCTTACAAGGTAAATGTTCAATTAGCAAGCATGCAAGCTGAAATGAAGCTGGCACGTGCGTACCTCACCGATTTCAACCATTCAGGTATCAATACCAAACAATTCCGGCTGCGATGCTGAACACATTGATTGTACTCATTTCACGGTTGCTTAAAGGGCTCGGGACATAACCGAAGGAAGGGCAGCAAGACATATTGTTACATACCGTTGGAAAGCATTCCGACAGCCTATGTCACGCACAAATTTTAAGCTCCTTGGAGATTCGCTATCTCTTGGTAGAGCGACTTTTCGTTCCAAAAAAAACTGATTTTTTGCACAAATTGGAACGGCCTGTGCAGAAACCCCAAATGAGTTGAAGGTCAAGTAACACGTGGATAGGATTACAATAGCTACGGAATAGCTTACCATCACAACTTCAGTCGATCAAACTATTGCTTCACACGGTGAGGGTGCGAAACGTTCCAAAAATCGGCCTTATTTTTCGAGAACACAAGTTTGTCCCTAAATTTTGAGACCACGCTTAGCGCTGTGGAAAACAGAATGCAATGGAGAAATAGAGCATAGTCGAAAGTACCAGAAAATAAGGTTTTTAAATATTTTAACTCATGGCTAGCTCCGTGACAGGCCTAAAAATCCATTAAATTGCCGCCAAATTAGGTGGTTACATTCATCGCCAGCATTGCGACACATAAAGGCCACAGATTGCATTGGATTCGAAACAAAAAAATGAGAGAAACGTCTGGTTTAACAACCTATCATGGTCCGAAGACCCCAAGGTCTACAGATCTCTCGGGGTAGCCATACTAACCTGAATATGATATTCAGCTATAAATGCTTATTGTTAACAGCTATTGTAAATGTGACAGCACCAAACAATGTATCTCGGGAGTAGCTTTCGAATGATATATAACAAGCCCCAATAAATTCTTACGCTTAAGGGCAGAGGTTAAAAAATGGTTTTTTGATGATTCTGGAATAAACCGTCACGTCACCGTGTGCGATTTCGGAATTTTGACCGTTTCTTGTCCATAGTAAGAGATAGTATGGGCATGTTATATATCGTTCGATAGCTACATTGAAGCTACATCGGTTGACGCTATCAAATGTGCAATAATCCTTAACAGTAACGACTTATAGCCAAATATCTTATTCAGGCTGGCATGGTTGCAGCAGCCGGACCATGGAGTTTGAAGTCTTGAAACTCGTCTAGATTGTTGGACTGTGCGTTTATCTGACTTTCTCGTTTCCGATGCAATGCAATACGTGGCTCGTTTACATCACATTTAAGTCAATGAATGCAACTATGCAGTTTAGGGGCAATTTTTAGGTCTTTTTCGGCCTGTCACGCCGCAGTCTAAGGGTATCGAAATTTAAAAACCTTATTTTCTGGTACTTTTGACAACGCGCTATTTTTCTATTGCATTTTGTTTCTGCAACGCCAAACGCGGCCTCAAAATTTAGGGACAAACTTGTGCTATCGAAAAAATGTGGCCGATTTTTGGAACGTTTCGCACCCTTACCGAGTGAAGCAATGCTTTGAGCGGCTCAAGTTCTCATGATCATATTAGTGGCTGGGGGGGGTTGGGGGGGGTTACCCCCCCTCTCAGTACTTACCTACCACAAAACCCGAGGGGGGGGGGTTGGGGGGGGGTTGAGTACTTACCTCTCACAACTCCAAATCATACCTCTCACAAGCAATTTTATACCTTTTTAAGGCAAAAATCGGTGTTTTTCGACCTTATTTTCCCAAAAATCGCGCGCTCCGCGCGCAAACCCACCCATAATACCTATTTTTAGGCGATTTTCGGCGAAAATTTTGAAAAAGTACTATTTTTACCTCAATTTTTGGCCAAAATTGTATCACAAAAACGGTGTTTTTTCGCGTTTTTGGGTGACCAAAATCATACCTCTCACGCTTCCGGTCCCAACCCCGCATCATACTTACCTCCCACACATGGGCCTGCCACTACACTGCTCATGATAAGTTATCCAGAAGCAGTTGTAATCCCATCCACGTGTTACTTGACTTTCAGCTCATTTGGGGTTTCTGCACCGGTCGTTTCAAGTTGTGAAAAAATTCACTTTTTTCTGGAACGAAAAGTCGCTCTACCAAGAGATAGCGAATCTCTAAGGAGCTTAACATTTGTGCGTGACATATGTTGTCACAGTGCTTTCCAACGATGTGTTCAAATTTCAAATTTTATTTGCAAGCTCACGCAAAGACCTACAACGAGATCCGGAAAACACCTGAAAATAAACGAGTGTACGCAACACAATGATAATATATAGTATAACACTGCGCTCTGCTGCCCTTCCTTCGGTTGTGTCCCGAGCCCTTTAAAGTTTCTTTGCGATACATACAACGTGGAGCATGATGATTTTCTCTTTCTTTGCGTTTTGCAAGTTCACCACCTCCGAAATCGGGCTCGTGTTGGCGTAGTTTGCCTAGGTATACCAAGTAAGGGTAAATTTTATATGTCATATTTTTCACAATTTGTGCTGTTTCGGCTAAAACGGTCCAATCGTGCATATCCCATGCTCATTATGACTTGAAACAGAGTGGGTGCATGCCGTGCAGCACTGAACCACGATACCGTATTCCCTAAAATAGAGCCCCCCCCCAAAAATAGAGCCCCCCCAAAAATGCAGCCCCCCCTAAAATGAGTCAGTGAAAAAATAGAGCCCCCCCCAAAAATACAGCCCCCCCAAACTTTGAATTCCCCGCTTTGGGGGTCGTAAAGTCAAGTTCTTGTATAAGACACCTTGTGTACAACGTTTGTGGTTGAGTATATGATGACGTAAAGCCTTTTATGGAAGATCTGCATCTAAAAACACTCAATAAAGACCAGTAAGACCCTGACAGAACTCCATTTTAGGGGTATTTTTCGGAACATTTTCTGAGATTTTGGGCAGCGAAAAAATACAGCCCCCCCAAAAATAGAGCCCCCCCAAAAATACAGCCCCCCCTAAAAGGGGTCAGTGAAAAAATACAGCCCCCCCTTGTATTTTAGGTTTTACGGTAATACCGTAAAAACCTAAATACAGCCCCCCCGGAATAGAGCCCCCCGTAATACAGCCCCCCCAAAAAGGGGTCAGCAGTGGTGTAGCTACCCAGGCGGGGCGGCAACCTACTGTACCACCCAAAATGCGGGGCGGCAACCTACCTACTGTACCAGCCGAGCTAGGGGGGGGGGTCGTACCACTTGGGGGGGGGTCATCTGGAAACCGAAATTTTTTATGTCTAAATACTGATGAAAATGTGGCCTAAAACACTAATTTCGCGCGCAGCGCGCGATTTTTCGCCTATTTGCAGACAAATATGCCAATTTTATGCAATTTTAAGCCAAAAATGAATGTTTTGGGTGAAAAGTTAGGTGGGGCGGCAACCTACCTACTGTACCAGGGGAGGGGCGGCAACCTACCTACTGTACCAGGCGAGGGGCGGCAACCTACCTACTGTACCTAGGGGGGGGGGACCCCCCCCACCCCCCCCAGCTACACCACTGGGGGTCAGTGAATTAATAGAGCCCCCCCCCCCCGGAATAGAGCCCCCCCCCCCCGAAGCAGTGTAGTTCCTGGGGGGGGGAGGGGGGGACCCCCCTCGGGTACGTCTGTTCCCCCTCCGAGGTACGCCTGCCCCACTGTTCCCCCTCCGGGTACGTCTGCTCCCCCAATTTTTTCCTAAAATGGGCAAATTTAGGCCTAAAATAGGCATTTTTAGGCCAAAAATAGGTAAACTTTAGGTGAAACCTCCAAAAAAACGCCAAAATACCCTTTTTATAGGGGATTTTTCGCAAAAGAAGGCAAAAATAGTCCAATTTTTCGACCTCAAAAAATAACTTTTTTCCGTCCCCCCCCCCCCAAATTGGGACTTCCCCCCCCCTTCCCCCCCCCCGCCCCCCCCCCCCAGGTGGGACGTCTGTTCCCCCTCCGACAATAGTGGAGGGTACGTCTGTTCCCCCTCCGGACCAGGAACTACACTGCCCCGAAGTAACATCCCCTCAGTGTAGTGGCTGGGGGGGGATGGGGGGGATTCCCCCCCCCCCCCAGTGTAGTGGCTGGGGGGGGGTTGGGGGGGGGACACCCCCCCCCTAAGGAGTAGGTACCTTGCAACCACCCCTTGGGGGGGATGGGGGGAAGGGTAGGTACCTTGCAACCACCCCGGAGGGTACCTTGCAACCATCAATTTATGGTTTTTATAGGCAAAAATGGGTGTTTTTCGACCTCAAAACCCCAAAAATCGCGCGCTCCGCGCGCAAACCTCCATATAATAGCTATTTTGGGCAAATTTTCGGCCAAAATGCAAAAAAGTACCATTTTTTCGGCCAATTTTGCAGAAAAAAGCATGCAAAAAACACCCTTTTTTCGGACCCCAGGGGTACCTTGCAACCTTCTGGAGACTGGGTAGGGGGGTACCTTGCAACCATCTGGATCCATCCCCCCCCCAAGGGTACCTTGCAACCATCTGCCTGCCACTACACTGCCCCCCCCCTAAGGAGTAGGTACCTTGCAACCACCCCTTGGGGGGGATGGGGGGGGAAGGGTAGGTACCTTGCAACCACCCCGGAGGGTACCTTGCAACCATCAATTTATGGTTTTTATAGGCAAAAATGGGTGTTTTTCGACCTCAAAACCCCAAAAATCGCGCGCTCCGCGCGCAAAACCTCCATATAATAGCTATTTTGGGCAATTTTTCGGCCAAAATGCAAAAAAGTACCATTTTTTCGGCCAATTTTGCAGAAAAAAAGCATGCAAAAAACACCCTTTTTTCGGACCCCAGGGGTACCTTGCAACCTTCCGGAGGCTGGGTAGGGGGGTACCTTGCAACCATCTGGATCCATTCCCCCCCAAGGGTACCTTGCAACCATCTGCCTGCCACTACACTGCATCCCCTATACAGTAGTGTACCGTAAAACCTAAAATACAAGGGGGGGCTGTATTTTTTCACTGACCCCTTTTAGGGGGGCTGTATTTTTGGGGGGGGGGGCTGTATTTTTTCGCTGCCCAAAATCTCAAAAAATGTTCCCAAAATTGGCTTTACGTCATCATATACTCAACCACAAACGCCACAAATGTGTCGTATACAAGAACTTGACTTTACGACCCCCAAGGGGGGAATTCCAAGTTGGGGGGGGGGGGCTGTATTTTTGGGGGGGGCTCTATTTTTTCACTGAACCCGTTTAGGGGGGGGCTGTATTTTGGTGGGGGGGGCTCTATTTTTGGGGGGCTCTATTTTAAGGAATGCGGTATTAAGGCTTGGTAGTGGTGCACAGGTGCATTTATGCACGTTTGTTGCTCGTTCAGAGCTCATAATATGCCTCTAATTGACGAATAGACACGAATAAATGCGATTACAAGCGAAAAAACATCCTTTCAATCCCATTTTTTAGGGGTTTTTGGGGGGTATTTCTGGGAACAATTTTTCAGGTTCGGGTCAGTGAATTAATAGAGGCCCCCCCGGAATAGAGCCCCCCCCGTAATAGAGCCCCCAAAATGGGGTCAGTGAATTAATAGAGCCCCCCCTTCTATTTAGGTTTTTACGGTACATCTCCATGCATGACAGGTTCGCACCACTTTTCAAACTTTTTTCCGAAATCTGGGGGGTCGACCCAAACTTGTTGACGATACCGTATTCCCTAAAATAGAGCCCCCCAAAAATAGAGCCCCCCAAAAATGCAGCCCCCCTAAAAGGGGTCAGTGAAAAAATAGAGCCCCCCCATAAATACAGCCCCCCCCAACTTGGAATCAGTGTTGGAGGTACTCTGGAGGGGGGGATACCTACTGTACCGCGCTCGGAGAGGGGGGGATACCTACTGTACCAGAGCCGATGGCCTGGGTTATGTACCTAGGGGGGGGGGTTTGGGGGGTTAGGTTTTGGGGTGAAAATTTTTAATGTGTTTATTATGTGTGGAATCGTGTGAAAACGTAGTATTTGCGCGCGTAGCGCGCGAATTTGAGGTAATTTGAGGTAAAAACCACTGATTTTACACTAATTTTGGCCATTTTGGTCAAAAATTGGCACTTTTGAGGCAAAATCGGGGGGGATACCTACTGTACCGGGGTGAAAATCGGGGGGGATACCTACTGTACCATGCCAAACATCGGGGGGGATACCTACTGTACCAGGCGAGGAGGGGATACCTACTGTACTGGGGGGGCTACCCCCCTCCACCTCCAGCACTGCTTGGAATTCCCCGCTTGGGGGTCGTAAAGTCAAGTTTTTGTATAAGACACCTTGTGTACAACGTTTGTGGTTGAGTATATGATGGCGTAAAGCCTTTCATGGAAGATCTGCACCTAAAACACTCAGTAACGACCAGTAACACCCTGACGGAACTCCATTTTAGGGCTATTTTTTGGAACATTTTTTGAGATTTTGGGCAGCGAAAAAATACAGCCCCCCAAAAATAGAGCCCCCCAAAATACAGCCCCCCTAAAGGGGGTCAGTGAAAAAATACAGCCCCCCTTGCATTCTAGGTTTTACCGTAGATAGATGGTGGGGGTCGCCAAAAATCAAGGTATTAGGGGGGTAACCCCCTTCCCCCCCCCCCCCCCAACGACACCACTGTTTGGTATTGGGTTTTTCTAGATTAGTATTGGGTATTGGTTTTAACCCAACACCTGGGCAAACCCAATACCAATACCAGGCCAGCTTCAATACCAATACCCAATACCAGAATTAGACCCAATACCAATACCAAACACTGGTATTGGTATTGGGTGGTATCGGTATTGGGTATTGTGCCCACCCATAGTCCCGGCCCGGCGCGATTTGAAAGTCCAAAATTTTTGGGTTAATGAAAAAATGGTCAAAAAAGCCAAAATTTGCAAACTTTTTTTGGGGACACATGTTTATGTTTTTGTGATTCGGTTTAGGTGAACCGCGGGCCCATTTGGGTCCCACGCCCACAGAAAATGTGCATATACTCTGCGCGAAGCGCAACTTTTTGGAAATTTTTGGTCAAAAAGGCGCTTTTGGCTTAAAATTTGAGGAATTCGGGCCGGGTCGGGCCGGCAAGTCCGTGTCCGGACCGGCCCGGCGGCCCGGCCCAAAAGTCCAAAATCCCGGCCCGGCCCAGAGTGTACTTCCTGGGTGGAAGGGGGCCCCCTGGTACGCTATATCCCGCTCAGGTGGTGTAGTACACTATCCCCCTATCTCCCCCTCCGGCTGCACTATTTCCCCCAATTTTTGCCTAAAATAGGCATTTTTAAGCCTAAAATGGGCATTTTAGGCCTAAAATATGTGATTTTTCGGTCAATGTTGCCAAAAGTCGCCAAAAATACCCTTTTTATGAAGATTTTTTTTCCAAAAAGAGGCAAGACAATAGGTCAAATTTTCTACCTCAAAAAGGGACTTTTTCCTAAAAGGTCGTTTTCTTCCCCCTTCCCCCTCGGGGGTAGACTATCTCCCCCTCCGAAAAAACATAGGGTCCGCTACCTCCCCCTCCGGACCACGAACTACACTGGCCCGGCTCGAGCCGGGCCGAAACGGCCCGATCCTAACTTCTCGTTTGTGTGAATTCTATCTTCGCGTTCAAACAAAAGGAATATTATGAAAGTTTTTTTAAATTGATGAGGTCGGGAGGTGGAGGTCTGAGTGTGAGCTTGCATTGCTACAAAGCTGAAGAGAACAAAAGCCCGCGTTTGTAAAATTACTTCTTCATCAATTTAGAAACACGCTGCACGCAAAATGTCGTCGCTCGACCTCGACCGTAAACTGATCGAAATCAAAAATTACGGTCTGAACAGACAACGACGACGACGAGCATAAAATTGAGCCGAAATTTATCACTTTCTCACGTTTACCTATTTTTGCATCAAAAAGCGGTAAAGAAAGAATGCAGAACGGCAGCGCTATTGATCCTTTTGATCCAGCGTTGACAATGATGAACTCGGCCAACGTTCTGCCGTCGTTCCCAATGACGACAACAAATTCGGCGGCGGGCACGTTTGTGGACGAACCAAACGCGCCGATGGCCAACGGTTTTGTGCCGATTCAACGAGCCGGCTTTGATTCGGCCAACTCTCAAATGTTGAATGGATTCGTGCCGCATAACCCGCAATTTGTCGGCAATTGTCC
>JASAMV010005423.1:0-18360 GCA_030248065.1 Rhynchonema sp. JSB1_4
TGGCGTGGCTCGTTGACTGTGTGTTGAGCTTGTTGCCTGCCTCGACTTCGAACGGGAGTTTCCTTGCGTTTGTAAAAATGCATGAGGCAACGCATTGGAAACTTACTATTAGTAACACTCAAGTTTCTCCAAGCAGTCTTTCCTTTTCACAGTCGCACGTTGTATAACACAACCCTCTTGGCACGTCATCCCCAGATGTTGACATAGAGAGCTGTTCTGCTCGCTAAGCGATAATCAAAATATAGCATCAAAGTGTGATAAAGTACTGCCGTTCAGCTTGTTTCAACCGGCTTAATCAGGAGTGGTTGACAAAGATAGGTGACATGCGACTGTGATCAACAAGGTTAAAGCAGGGTTGTTTAAAAAAAGTGGTTAACATAAAAAAAATTTTTTAAAAAAATTTTTTTTGAAACTAAGATTTTGCTTTTTTTTAATAAAAAACAGTTGCCCAAAATGGGCTGAAATGTCCAAAAATGGCCTTTTTCGAGGCAAAAAAATGGCACTTTTTTCTGCGGACGGGACAATTTTTCCAAAATCGCGCCTGCGGCGCCCTGTATTGTCCCCAAATCCGTACAGGGATGCGCGGGGATGGTCTTTTACAGTGATGTGGCACCGCTAATGTACTACTACATGCTAGGTACATTCGTGTGGTAAATCGGTCGAAAAAAGACTCTTTCAACATTACTACATGCTACTACACATGTACAGTATATATGCAGGTCTGGTGCAAAACCGGGCGCGCAGAGTCGATCTGACGCGCAAGATTTGGGCTGTAATCGATATTTTGATGGTCGTATATCAGATATACGGCATTAGATGCATTAAAATACGTTGTACGGCATGCTACAATACATCAGAGCAGTGGTTTTTAAAAAAAAAATTTTTTTTATTAATAAAAAAAAAATTTATTTTTTAAAAAAAAAAAATCGTTCCAAAAGTTAAAAAAAAAATTTTTTTTTTTATTATTTCAAAATTTGAAAATTTCTCTATTTTTTTGCTCTAAAAGTGCTATTTTTTGCATAAAAATTGCTACTGTTAACATCACCCGACCCTACCATGGGTGTATTGGGTGCCATAATCGTTGTTTTGTGGCATCTAGACATAGTGCACACACTCACATGGCCTCTCATATGATTACACATGTACATGTGACTGGGTGGGCATGCATTTATCCATGCAACAGACCCGAAAGCAGTGGTTCGGTGTGATATTCACTCTATATTTACACTGTTTGTCACATATTTGCATTGGTCGTGTACCAAGAGGCAATAGTTTCACCCAAATTTACCGTCTTGAGTGTCACAAAGCCACACCAAGGCACCCACACCACGTGGGGGAAGTGTACGGGTGTGTACCTGACTACTGTTGGTACTCATTGACCATTGTTTAGTATTGTTTTCGTGTCGTGAGTGCTTATATGCACTTACCACACGTTATGGAAGAAAAATGCCACTATTTTTTGCTTTAGCGCTCATTTTTTTCGTTTCTGGCAGTTTTTGGCTGGAATAAAAAAAATTTTTTTTAAATTAAAAAAAAAATTTTTTTTTTAAAAAAAAATGGGGTTTGAATAAAAAAATTTTTTTATTAACCACTGCATCAGAGTAACATCGTTAGTGAACATCAAACTCAGACTGGTCGGAGACCATGGAATCTGCACAATACTACCGGGTGTCACCACACAAGTTCGGTCTCAGGCGAAAATTTTTCAATTTTTGAAAAATATGTTGTATCGATTTCATTTATCCTGAAGCGTCGTTTGCAACACTTTTTCTAATAAAAAAGTTTTCGTCAACAAAAATCAAACAAAAATTTTTTTTAAAAAAAGCTCGTTAATTAAAAAAAAATTTTTTCAGCCCTGGGTTAAAGTATGTATGTGTGTTACTCAGGTATTGTCCGTCGTCGGTATACACTCGCTTGTCAACCACAACACAATTAGTCTTTTCCCGGCAGGCAGCAGGCATTGTGCATACAGCTTATCACTTGCAAGTGCTGTTGAATGGGTTTCAAAAACAATATACCGTGAGTGTGATCTGTCAACTTAAGCGTACACGGCCACCAGTTTCTTTTTTTGCTTGTTCCGTTAAACTTAATCGATAGCGAAAAGAAAAAGCTAAAAACATCGAACATCTTATTAGTGTCGTCAATTCAAATAACCCAGCCAAAATATGGCAACGGATCAGCTGACAGGCTGGTTGACTACATTGACGTCATGCATTCTCTATGGCGTCATGTTTCTGCCGATCAAACCATTCGATATGAAAGATGGTCAGCTGATGGTTGCTTGTTTTGAATGAACAACAATGTTCGCACAACTTGTGCTCAGAAATCGGTCGAAATAAAAATGAGTTGTTTATTGTGGAACATCACACGGCCGGATGTACGGTCGTGACGATGACCTGGTGCACCGCATATCTGCGTAAAAACAGAAATGGGCAATCAAAAGCCATGTGCGCATTGTTGTGCAGTTCCCAGTGCATAGTTCTTTATAAAATGATACCCCGATGATGATACACCATGTAATTCACAATGAGTGCATTCCCTTCATTACATGTCCATTCACATCCAATCACGAACCACAATAAATGCGTGTGCAATTCATTCAGGTTTCTTCGTTCAATGGGTGCAAGCGATGGGCATACTATTCCTGGGCGTCGTTGTCCACTTTTCCACAGGCATGCCCCCATTTTCGCCGCTGGCAGTCGCCGGGGGCGTCATTTGGGCTACCGGTTCGTGCTGGTGCTGGCTTTTTGAATAATAATCGTTAAATAGAGTTGCAGCAGAGGCCGCACCAAACTGCCCTTGATTTTTCAGGCAATATTTGCACGGTGCCCATCATCGGCCTGCTCGGCTCCGGGCTCGGTTACATGATCTGGGGTTCGGTGCAGATTGTTGTTGGATGGGCGACTGGCAGGTGAGTAATATTGAAAAGTGGTTGATACACGTCGTTGATCCGCATAATCAACGTCACGGAACGAGCGTGAAAGCGGTCTTCTTTCTTTTTCAATTGTGTCGGTAATCTGTTTGCGTGAACAGGTTCGTCACGGTTGGCCATCAAAGTTCATCGGGTACTTCCACAGCTCGCGCCGGGTGGTGGTTCAGACCTGCACCCAGGCTTAGGCTCAGGCCTGCACTTAGGCTTGGGTTTAGGCTCTGGCTTGTGCGCAAACCAACAGCCGAAGAACAACCCCAACAACCGCAAATGACCAGCGAGCTGCGGGAGTACCATGTTGAGTGCACCAGCTGTATATCTCCCTTGCAAAATTCACACCCGTCGGTCAAACATGGCAATAACGTGCGTCAACCATTCTACAATCATCTCGTCATTTCAGATTCGGTTTTTTCGGTCTGTCTGCCGAAGTGCCCTACAACGATGCGATGCAATACTCGGGTGTAGCGTTGACCTTGCTCAGGTCAGGCACACTTTGATTAAGACTTGACGCAGTCTTAATAAGGGTGTGTCGCCACAAAAATGCGGTGTTAGATGACGTTCGACACACAGTTTAATTGAAAATATCATGCTGCGATTTTGGATTCTGAGTCGCCATACGATATTTTTTACCGAATTTTTCAGCGCCCTGATGTTTGTGATGGTGAAACAGGCTGACAAGTCGGAGCAGCGCGCCCAAGTGGTCGGTTTTAAGGACGGCCGATTTTGACCTTTTTGTCTGAAGCAGAGCACTTATGTACAACTAGACACAGAAAAGTTTGACAAAACAATGCTTTCTGGGTATTTTGCGATGCAGTTTGAGGAGCACGAGAAAAATTTGACAAGCGGGTGGAAAAATGAAAAACCCAGGTACATAATCAGTCATCAGTCAACCAACACAATCGCGCAAATACGATTCAAACCAAATCAGCACTTGCGACATTGCGCACTATTGGCAGGGCGATGACACGGACAATACCAACGACGACAATGATGTGCAAGCACTGACACCAGCTAGTCGTGTGTCCAGTGTGTCAAGTATGATCAAGCTGGAGCTGAGCACTAATGGTCACACACCCGCCAATCAAATTGTGGATGCCGAGTCCCTCACATTTATCGATAGATACGCCCCGAAAATATTGTGAGTTTGGCGTTGAATGTACTCGCAGATCGTGGACATAAAGTGAGATACAAAGCGGTCCACTATGAAGGTCGTTAGGCCCCGTGTGTGCACTTTGCACTTCATCCTGGGTCAGGTGGTTGGGCCCGGTTTCACGTTTACTCAACAAAAAATATTTTTGCCCATCATTCGCTATTGTGAAGCAACAGCCAGCCTGCCACTTGCGCGCACTGGCTCTATGACACGTGGACAAACATATGGCAAGCTGGCTGAGGTTTCTATGATAAGTGTATTGCAATGAGAACATATTGCAGCCAAGTGAAAGGCAAGACCCGGATGTCACCAAAGTATGTAATCTATCGGCCGTATATCAAAATACGAATGTAGGTAGTCACACAATAGCTCGATGGCCAACTTTGAGACTCTCTCTTCAACTTCGTTAAAATTATTTCTTACACAGCGGCGTGCTGTTGGCGGCGTTTGCCGGCTTCATGTTTGGCGAGACAATGACACCGGTGACGTATCTGATCGAATCAGGCCAAAGCTCGCCACATGGTTGGTGACGTGAACAGAGTGACATTCACGCCGGTGTCGGACGTTTGAAAGCTCGATCACACACGTACCCTGGTGTTCGTTCGAAGTTATGCTGATATAATGCTCAGATTAGACTGCGCACGCCAAAATGCAAAATTGGAGAAGCGCCTGCTGAACACAGAACTGCATGAATCCTTGATTGCATCCCGTCTAACCATTGTGCATTGTATTCGGTCACATGACCCTCGTTATTCAAGACGTCTCTGAGTGAATTTATTCTTGAACCAGTGCATAGTGGCTGGTCCGGATGATAATGTAAAGAACCGGCAAACTGGTGTGTGTAACTCACTCCAAGGTATCGACTATTCCCTGTCGTTCACGGTGGGTGTCGGTGCCACTGCCACGTTCTACTTCATGTTGTACTGCATCATACGACGTAATCGGCCCTACATCAACGTCCAAGTGGCACTACCCGCTTTCGTGTACGGACTGATCTGGGCCGGTGCACAGTTCGCGTGGTTTGTCGCCGTCGAGAATCTGACGCAGGCGATCACGTTTCCGATCATTACACGTGTTTGTGTGTGTTTGATCATTTTTCGTTTCAAGATATTGATACCACGCGCATAAACATAAACGTGCAGTACCAATATTCAGAATGTTCTCCGTTCTCCCAAACGTTTCAGGTTCCAAGCATCATCAATTCGTTGTTCATGATTTTCGTGTTCCGCGAAATTCGTGTGAGTACGCGTGTTTCAAAATTAAACGTATAGAAATCAGACTAAGTTTACGGATGCACTGTTACCTTTTTTATGTTTTCAGGGAACCAAGAATCTATTGTTCTTTGCCGCTGCTACGCTGGTTGCATTAACTGGTGTGATTTTGGTCGGACTCTCCGGAGAGGATTTGTGATCTATTCACACACAACAAAGTGGTTTCAATTTCGATAAATACTGAGTAGTTTTTATAACATCGTATCACTATCGTAAAGCTGTAATATTGTCAACATATACAATGAAGCAAATGGTATATAAAGTTATCGGCTAAAACAAACTACTATCATCAGAAGAAACACATAGTAGCATTCACAGATCAAAACATTTGTTTCAAGATTATCGTTGTATATCGAACGAAATAATAAATACAGACAAAAGTTATTATTAGACAAATTATCCACAATTTGTCGAGTACGAGCACGATTATAGATGCAATTCAATTCAAACATTCAAAAATGAACAACACGCCCTTGTACTCAAAATATTTCGGAGTATCAATAATTTACTTCACAGTTTAACCGTGTCTTTTTACAAAGCGTCCCACATCAGACTCGAACACGGTCATATCTGTGTGATGAGCACGTGCACTACAAGCACAAGCCACTGCGCTACACAACACTTGTTTCGGTCGAAGTTGACATGAGGAACCTTTCGAGTTCGGCGGTCGCCCTTTCCAGTTCATCGCTGGTCGCACAGATCGATCTTGACATGAATGGACTGAGATCACGTGACTCGACGCTGATTGGCTCGGCCGTCACTGACGACGAGCGCACTTGATGCTGATTGGCCAGTTGTGTGTTTGCGTCATGGGACCCCATCATGTATGACGTCATAGATGACGTCGACGGTGACTGACGACATTTCGGATTGGTCACAATGCGCGAGCGTCGAGGTCTAGAATTTACAGAATTTTTGTGTGAAATTTATGAGTGCAAAAGTCGCACAACTTTCCCGCAGACCTTCTCGGCTGCTGATTGGCGACCATCAACTGAGTGGGCATGACGGCCGCGACCTTTTTGTTGGTGGGCGGAATCGCACGATGATTGGTTGATCGATTGGCGGTGTTGGGCGGAGTTGGACGCTGATTGGCTGAATGGATGGATGAGGAGGAGGAGGAAGAATGCGGCAACGTCGTTGATTGGCCGGATTGTTTTGGCTCATCGTGCACGGACACGTTCACATTGAACACACCACTGAACGGACGGGGATGTGACCTGTGTATGGGTGATGTTTCATCTCGACGGTATACACAGAGTACCCATTATCGGGTGACAAATTTTTAACACCCACTATTTTCGATCCGATAACCATAAACAGAGCGCATAAACGATCGATCGATCACCACATGTAGCGGATGAGATCCACTAACTGTAACTTCGGAACAGCCAGGCAGTCATGTGATGCTTTGACTTGCGTTGCATGTTAGATTAGAATGTGTGTGCGCACTGCTAACCCAGCTTATGTTGTGTAATCTTTCATGTATTAGCCAGTTGTGTCAGTTTGCTTTCTCCGTAACATCAAAAGTAAACGTAATAGAGCCATACGAACGGTTGATGCTCATGTTCGCATTTTCGACACCACATACAGAGAGGTCGGACAACAGATCGTTGGCCAAAACGCCGTATACCAAAACTGTTCACTTTGGAGAATTCAATCTGAGTGGTTGCTGCATTGGGTGGAATTTTCGAAACGGTGTAAAGGTCAGTTGGGCGTAAAGGTCGGCGTAAAGTTCGGTCGAAAGCTCGATCGGCGTAGCTCGGTGTAAACGTGAAACATTGCCTGTTATTAACGTGGAATGTTTCAAGTTTACACCGAGGTCTATCGCACTGAGCTGTCGACCGAGCTTCCCACTGACCTTTACACCCAACTGAC
Source organism: Rhynchonema sp. JSB1_4 (assembly GCA_030248065.1). Classification (NCBI taxonomy): domain Eukaryota; kingdom Metazoa; phylum Nematoda; class Chromadorea; order Monhysterida; family Xyalidae; genus Rhynchonema; species Rhynchonema sp. JSB1_4. The sequence goes on from JASAMV010005423.1 coordinate 7,226, forward strand.
CTTTACACCGTTTCGAAAATATCACCCATTGATCAAGCGGGCATGTCCAACCTCTCAATAATCTGTTTCGAGAACGCATCATTCTGATCGGGCGACGCGCAAGTCGAGCTCATACTCGACGAGTGATCGCTGCTGCGCTGTGTTGCTGTTGGTGGCGCATTATTGCCGCCCCAGGTGGTTGGCGGTGAATCGCCGATACTGCCGATGCCGGACGTCGACGCTGAATATGGTTGGGGATGGATGTGAATGAAAACCATATTCGGACATGGTCCGACGAGAGTCAAACTTGGTGATGGGAATTTTCGCGTGAAGGATGTTCTACAAACTGCTGGGTTTCGAGCAGTTAACGGATCCTGAATTCAGAGAGCTAAGAAAGGTCTCTGTCATAAGAAAGCCATGTTAAGTGGACGGCCCGAGGCCGATCCCACAAGTTACACTGATATTAGGCACTTCACCGATCTATAGGTGCTGAAACTAGAAGCCGAGTAGCAAAGTGTGTTCATTTATTATCATCGTATACAAAATGGGGACGAACAACACACGAACCAGTCGATGTTGTCTGATGTTGACTTCGTCGATTGATGGCTGGTGAGAGCAGCTGTTGATCGTTGGATGGCGGGGGCACGTAGGTGCACAGGAATTGCGCCACGTCCGGATGACCTGCGGAGGTGCACTTAGTAAAAACTAGATGCGTAGTTGTGAAACATCAAGTCCAGAAACGCCCTAACATTCCTAATTCACTGAATTCAAAACTCAAGTCATTTCCCAGTTAATCGCCGTTATGTGTTGTACTGTAATACGTACATATCTAGCTGGTTTTTTTATTAACCGAGCAGCTACCTACACACAGATCTCGGAGTAAGTTTCGAAATGGAGCATGGAGGTCGGCGAAAACGGACCGAGAGCACCGCGGGGCACGAGGGCGGTGCGGGTGAGCTTTGCATAACACACAAATGCATACGCACCGCGGACGTGCCAAGCGGTATCCTCAGTTTTGCCGGCCCCTGCTCCAAAACTTACTCAGAGATCTGTTGCTATGTATTGAAACATCAGCCCCCAGCAAATATCTACTGTACGTGTGTATCAAACGCACAAAAATCGATAATGCACCAGCTCATCTCATATTATTAAAGTATGCTTATATACATGCACTTGCTATATGCTTATACACTAGTGGGCATGGAATATGACAAATGCACCCACCGGCCAAAGCGGCAATATCCTCCGGCGTTCGTCCGTAGTTGTCTTTGTGTCCTATGTCAGCGCCGTAGCTCAACAGCAGTCGACAAGCTGAGTCGTTGCCTAGCTGGGCGGCTATACTCAACGCGGTTGCACCCTGAATGACAAAGGAAAGTTTAGTGAATGAGACATGTGTGTATGATGAACGAATCAAGATTGGTGATCGGATTGAATCGGAACATAACTGCGGCTGTGCCGCCGGTCGCGCCACTTGTTTTGATCAAGCGAAACTTTGCGATGTAAATGATGCCGCTCAGTGGCATCCGTTAAGTTTGAAATAAAACATCTGAATTTAAAAAGCTAGATCACCGCACCTATATGCGATCCCGATTAGCGAGTTTGATTCCCCTTGAAAAAAGAGACAAAAAAGTACGGCATATACCTGTTTGCATGCGGCATTCGGGTTAGCCGCATTCGACATCAGGACACGAGCAGCCGCAACCTGCCCCGCCCACATGGCTGTCATTAACGGGGTACGACCTGACGTTAGTTATGGTTAAGTTATTGTACATTGGTTTCATCTTTTGTGAAATACTGCCCATCCTCTTTGTGGTCATCCTATGGTATTGGTCGCACAATGACTTTATAAGAATTGGTCAAATTTTTTTCCTGAATCGTAAAGAGGGACAGTGACGGGGCAATGACGTTGCGTTGCGTGATCGCACACAAAGCATGTAGTAAAGAGAAAGTTTCAGACCTGCGGCAACGTGGTTGATCTGCTAGGTTATTTTCAGCTGAAAATGTTTTGTGAGAATCACAAATAGCACAGTGATTAAGAGTGACTGAACGTGAAAATCAGGATTGATTTGATGAATTTTTATATAGTCATTGTGCGACCAATATCTATAGCGACATACAAGTTCATAGTTTGCTGAATCACCTGGATTTGTTATCGAGCAAATCTGAAGTGAATTTTCACGATCGTCAGGTAAACAGGTCAGGCTTTATTTCCAACCAGTACAAAGAGGTAGACTGCAGCTGTAGGTGTATGCCAGACTACGTGAGATAGACTTGTTTATGTTCGACGTTGTGGATAAGTTACGGAAACCTTGATTTTAAAAATAAAACGGCCGCAAACTGATGAAATTCTTCCAACACCAACCTTCCGCGTCCACCGCCTCGATATCGGCGCCGAACGTGAGCAACGTGTTGACAATTGCCTGATCGCCCAAGGCGGCCGCCAAATGCAGCGGCGTGCGTTGATGCGTATCACGTGACCCGTGACGGGCCCCATTACGTAGTAGACATTCGACACTACCCGATAAGCCTAAAGGGTGTAAAGCGGGGATTTGGGGGATAGGCTCCCTAAACGTCACGCAGACTTTAATTGAGAATGCATGTCGTGCATGATTGCAGGAGTTAAACACCTGCCTGCACCATCGCAAAGTCGCTGTTTCTAAAGTGGTTAGCGTGCATTTCAAATCTCAAGTTGCTCTTCACGATAAACAATGTTTATCGGACGCTTATGTCAACCGTGCTGTATGTGTAATAATACAATGGGTGGATCACTCGATACGCCTACAGTATAACATCATACGTCCCCAAAACAAAAATATCTGCACGGCCAAACAAGCATTCAATAAATTTGTAACCGACGAAATAATAGACTCAGCAAACCGAAACAAGCCAATAACACCATTAAATCCAGAGACACAAACGGCGACCCCCACCAACCGGTGGATATCGTGGCCAATATAATGGCCACCCCGTCTACATCAAGCGCATTCACGTCGGCACCTTTACGAATCAACAATTCAACCACCGGGAGTGAGCCACAAAGCACGGCCGCCCGAAGCGGGGTCCAGCCTGGAAAATACAGCTTCATTCTCATTTCTCTTTTTAGTTCGAGTATGCGAAAGACAACAACATGGAATACACCCGTTACAAAATTATTGATTGCCATAAGTAAAGAATGAAATTCTTGTGAAAGATGTAATATTTTATATATGATTTGTTCAGGTCATTCACAAACTGACACTCAACCTACTGTTAAACTTGGTTCTATCACCAAAGAGCATAACTTTTTTTATTCAAAATTGGATGGACTTCGACAAAGATTCAGTTAATCACACGAAACATCACCCACCAGCATGTGTGTGCGCGTCGACCGCAGCACCGTAATTGCACAGTAAATCGACGCATTTTAAGTAGCCCTCCTGCGCGGCAAGGAACAGTGGTGTGCGACCCTGAATCTCGAAGGCCATTATTATGGTGATGTGTTAGGTTGAACTCTGACAAACGCGAAAAGCGAAAAGTTTTACCAGGCACTTTTCGCTTTTCGCGCTTGTCAGAGTTCAGCTTTATATACAGGCTCAATCGAATAATATAATAATAATGCACAGGTCACGGTGACAACAACCAGTGCTGCACATTTTTATTTTCTACCAAAGTGCCATGAAACATCACCCATCGCCTACATCATACCTCATTATCAGCCGCATGCACTGTCTGTCTGTTCTGTGCGCACAGTATAGTGCACGCCTGCACGTGCCCGTTGGCTGCCGCGTGATGTATCGGTAACCAGCCACTGTGGTCGGCGTGCATTTCGTCCAAACCGTGCGACAGCAATGCCTCGATTACACGCACGTGACCTGTGTGTTTATATAGTGGGCGTGAAACATTATGTAGGATATGACAAAGGCTATGATATGGTCTCTTTAGATCGAGGGAGCCGTTGATTTGTGTTTTCCATATTGCCCGCAAAGAAAAGGGGTGCACCAATTAAGGGCCATGACCCAAATAGGCACACATTGATGTGACAGCCCAGCAATAAGATCTGCTGGTGGGCTGTTCAGAGGAGGCAAACTTGCTAGAGGCGTTTGCACTGACGAGCCCTGGCGCCTCAGTCGGTCTGCGTAAGCAAGGCGAAACAGACCATCATTATTGCACTCAGTACGTTGTCCGGTTGGACTGATAATGTTGATGTTTCGTTCTGGGCGGTGAAATGTAGTGAGACGCGATTTCGCCGCAACTCCAAAAAGCCCCACCAGCAGATCTTAAACATCGTGCAAAAAAACATCTTAAAAAACATGTTAAACATCTTAAACACTGCGTGCAAACTCGCATAAACAGAGTTTTCGTGCGACATCTGCGGCACAGCGAGGGCAGAGAGTCACTACAAGCGGTGCACATAGTCAAGTCACAATGTAGTAAGTGCAGTAACGGTTGCCTTACCCACCTTGTGCAGCCGCTACGCCCAGAGCCGTACGACCATCGGCATCCATACAATCCGGGTTGGCGCCCAGCTCCACGAGTCGCTTCACCAATTCCGTGTAGCCGCACGCGGCCGCCGCCGACAGCGGGGAATTCTGCAGGTCATCGCACAGGTCGACGTCGGCACCTGTATTTATAGGTGTGATGAAACATTAGGTTGATGAGGGTCGCAACGTGCCACTAGCATCTGTCTGGGTCACGGTTTTTGTTTGGATTTGATTTCGATTGACGTGGCATAAAAATGAATTTTCTACATACAGTATATTGCCACTGTGAAACATCAGCCAGCCAACGAACGCATTCGTGTGTGTAGCAAAATACCGTTCAGATGAAGGCTTGATAACTTATTGGAAATGCGTTACCACTCGACTACCAAGGAGAGCAGGCTGATGTTTCACAGCGAGGTGAACTTGTGTGTAGAAGACCTTTTCGCCACCTGGCAAGTAGAAAAAAGGGCATAATCCAGACATCGGTTGAACGTCACCTAAGATGTAACGTGTGTACAATGTTACCTGCGTTACAGAATGTATTATATTACCGAATGCGGAACAAAGACCTGGAAAACAACTGAAAGACACAAATATTACGTAATATGCACCCCGGGACGGGCTGTTCACAATTCAATTCGCAATATGGTTCTCGGGTACCTGCAGGTTTTTTCAGCGTCGGTCTGTGACAGAAATGGCACAATCGCTGCTTGAATTGTTGTGAAAACGACATTTTTCAAGTGACAAATCAACTCCAGGAACCCAGGAAGGTCGCCCAGGTGTACCTTGCGCAATAACAATAAGCTGTTTTCATCGGAGGCCGCTTAAATGTTCCTGACACGTCATTAAACCGCCGCGCGAAAAATCGTTTAGCCGCCGAAGTTTTATGTGTGCGGCAGGCACTATAGTTGAAATGACGTGCAGTTTTTTACTGCGCAGAAAAGAGTCCCCAGGATTGTCCGTCGAAATGGCTTTTTTCTGAGTGACAAAATCCTGATAAGTCACGAACAGGCGCGCGTGTGCATGTACCTACTGTATTGTTCAGGTTCCAAAAACCAACTCGGTGCAAACCTGTGCAAAGTGGGGATAATAATCCACGTTTTGTGGTGACCAACGTTTTCGGGACACCCAAAGACGTACATACATTTAACGGTGGGCAATCTAAATTGGTGCTGGCGGCAACAGTTGCGCTATACCCAAAAAAGTTTTAGGCCAATAACAATTCACGCTCTCTGAACGGTGCGTTCTTCAGTCTCCAGACAACAACAAAAAACAATAAAGGACAAAAAATAGAAGCCGATGTATACTTATATATGGTAACGGTACAACTCATCGCGCGATCCCGGTAATCTAGAGCTCAGTTTTTCAACCGATCAACGATTGCAACGCATTCAGATCTTTAAAATTTTTTAGAAATAACCAACCAGGGTGAAGAATGGAACGGGCCTTTCAGAAACATGCAAGCTTCAACGGAGCTCAAAGGACTGATGGATGGGTGGGGTGCTCAGGCACAAGACTTACAATAGCAAACATTGTCGTACAGAGAAAAATAAAACCACCCGTATTTAAAAACAAGGGAGAACAGTTAAGAATTAACTGGACAGGTGTAATGATTTGGTACCAAAACGTTACATGCACGTCTGATCTCGTGAATTCCACCCAAACAAAATAAAATAAGCAACCAAACCCATACCTAATTGCACCAACAGCTCGCATACACTGGTCAAACCCTCGATAGCAGCCGTAAACAACGTTGTGCGTCCGCTGTTGTCACGCAGGTTCAGGTCGGCGCGATCTGTTAGAAAATACGGGGCTAATGAAAGGGGAAAGTGGTTGATTTATGACCAGGCAGTCAAGATGAATAATGCACCCCGAAAATTTATTTTGCGCAAAAAAATGGCGCGGATTTTTTTGTCACGAGTTCAGTTTAAAAAGTAGCTTTTGTGGATGACAGCATATGTACGTTTGTTCTCGCACAAAACATGCGAGCACTCTAGCACCTGTTGTCAACAAAATAACGTGCTTTTAACTCTTCAATGTTTTTCTGCACGAAAATTGTCGCAAAATTATCTTGGTCTGTTCCGATGAAAGACAAACTGAATTGCAGTGTTGCGAACAATGCTGAAAATTGTGGCGTCCAAAAAAAGTAACAGGCAGTCGAACCGAAACAAAAGCACTTCAATAGTCTGTTTACCCAACTGTGTTGTATAATAAATTTCCAATTTCGTTGCCTCATGCATTTCTACAGGCGCCGGGAAACTCCCGTTCGAAGTCGAGGCAGGCAACAAGCTCAACACATAGTCAACAAGCCACGCAGCTGGCTCGTGTGCGTTTCGAATCAGTTGCACAAGCTGTGTGTATCAGCTGCGTGGCTTGTTCACTGTGTGTTGAGCTATGTTGCCTGCCTCGACTTCGAACGGGAGTTTTCCTGCGTCTGTAAAAATGCGTGAGGCAACGAAATTAGAAACTTACCATAGTAACACCATCTAAATCTCGGCTGGTCTGATGTTTCAACGATTACATATCTCAAAGCGACATTGCCCGATGTTCCAACAACACCCTTGTTGCACTCACAATTGACCAACAGTCTGATGACATTCGTATGTTCACTTTTGGCACTGGCCGTGCTTGTGTGATGCGTGTTGTGCTGGTTGGGTGGCGCTGCAATCGCGGTCAACACCAGGGCACTGCGGCCATCCACGTCGACTGCGTTCGGTTGTGCACCTGAGTGACCAAATATAGCATGGTAAAAACTGGTATTCTCGAAAAAGCTGTTGTCATTCAAAGTCAGACGGACTACTGACTGACCAGATTTGACCAGTGTAAAAGTTACTTAATGCGGTTGTTGAACAACGTTTAAGCTGGTCAAAACGCGAAAACAAACGTGTTTGAATGTTAAGCGCTGCCATGCCGAAATTTAACAACCAGATGCACAATGTGGCTGTGCCGTGTAAGCGGGCGTCATCAATACCAGGAAGAGGAATTTGACCAGTGTGAGAGTAACAGTTCAACCACATTTTTCACTGGTCAAACATACCGGAGTTCAACAACTGGTGCACAATGCCACTATGCGCCATGTAAGCGGCAGTCATCAATGCCGTCCGCTGCTGGTCATCGCGTGCATCCACCTGCGCCTGATGTTTCAACAACAGACACACAATGTCCAAATGACCGGCCCAGGCAGCGGCACGTAGAGCTCGGCGATTGTCCTGACCACAATGGTCAACGGATGCACCTGAAATGTTGCGTGATGTTTCACGGTGTAGTTTTCTTAACGATTAGCAGACCATTAGTTAGTTTTTCACATAATATGGTGGTTGTATTCATTTGCGTATACACACATTACAGAATATACAAAGCCGTCCGATCGGTTGTAACTGGGCTTCTTGTATAAAGGATAATTCTAGATTTTTTCACTAGTTTTCACCAGCGAAAATGCTGTTTCTCGAAACGTCACGTGATCAAAGATACGGTAGGTGTAAGTACCCTTGATAAAGGACCGATCTCAAAGTTTCATATACGGTATCGTTCACGCAGCTTTTTTGTGTGATGAAGGTCAATGAGTGAAGTGCTTGACGGGTCCAAGAAAACAAACGTTTCGATGATAGTGCTGGAGGACGTGTGTCAACCGCATTACAATAGGCCATCCTGCCACTAACCATATTGCAACAACACTTTCACGGTGTCGTAGTGGGCGGCGAACGCCGCAGCCCTCAAAGGTGACCACTGTTCGTGACCCAAATGGTCCAGATTGGCACCGGCCTCGGCCAACAGTTGCACAATGTGACTGTGGCCGGCGCGCGCCGCCAGACACACCTGACAACAACAAAAAGAAATCTTGGAAAAGAAAAAGCAGAGCTTGTCAAAGTTGGCGATCGGATCGCATATGACGTGGTCATGTACTTTTTGAACAAATGATGTTTTGAGATTTATGCTCATGATTTCGACCAGTGTAAGTTTGTTCTCAAACAACTATCAAAAATTTATTACGCTGGTCGAAAGAATCTCAAAATAACCGTCAAAATGCAGTCACATGTGGACATATGCATGCAAGGTTCCGAACCTTTTATGACCAAATAGGAGATGAGCCCCAACATCCAACTTTGACTGCCCCAATTTCTCTTCTAATTCATGTGACTGCCGGCCGCCCATCAAAGGTAGCCAGTCAGCAGTCAGAAGCAGGCAAGCACCAGAAGCAGTCACTGACTGCCGATGACTCTGCCTGCCCTTGACTTTCTCAGATTTTTGACTGCCACCGCCCAGGAGTCAGATGTATAAACCGACCTTAAATCGTTTTCCCCTATTTCGACCAGCAGTGCATGGATAGAAACAAAATGAAACATCACCCACCGCCGTATCGCCTCTGTGATCCTCAGCATCGACAAACACGCCGTTTTTGAGCAAACGTTCCACGTTGCGTACATTGCCAGCGCACGCTGCATCGTGCAACGCACAGCGGTCATCGGTGTCCAGCTGTGAAAATGTCTGGTGGTTTGTAAATTTGAATTATAGCAATTTTTTGGTATGGTGATCTGTGATCTCTATGACCCTGGTGACCCATAGTGCCACCTTTACAAGATGGATACATTTTTTGCAAAGCTTCCCATAATCTACCGATTGTCATCTTGCTAGGATAAGTCGCTTCGGTGACAAAAAAATTAGCGGGTTTTCAGTAATTTCACAGTTTGATTTGCACCCGATGCTTTTACGGCATCAATACTAACTCTACTGGAAAGCCCATCTGTGAAACATCACCGAATGCACTCACCGGAAACTCGTCCAACAATATGAAATCGTCATCCGCCCGCTGTTCGCACGACCCACCGCTGCTGGTGGTCGCGGCCGAGTCGCCTGATCCGTCAAGGAGGGGTGATGGTGATTGTTTTTCTTCAATTTTCTCGTCACTCCCTGTCTGCGTCTGGACTTCGTTCGCTTGACAACTCGCAGTCTCGACCGCGCAGGGCGCTCCGCTCGTGCTTGGACTTGCTAATTCAGGCTCAACTTCCTGGATGTCAGCTAGTAATGTTTCATTTTCGTTTTGTTCAGCCGGCTGATGTTTCATGTTGGCAAAATCGGCGCCGGCATCCAACAGCAACTTTGTGGTCGCTTCATCGATCACCGGACAATCAAGGATCAGGTCTGAGACGGGCGCGCCTGATTGAACAAGGAAGCCGGCCTTGTGCGTCGCGTTGAACGGTGCCGAACAGGGACTTCGCGATAGATGGTACGCAAAACAGACGATCTGTTCCGGACTGAGATCAGCACCCACGGATGCGTAGGACAGAGCCAGGGCGCCGTGACCTGAGAACATTGTTGGATTTTCGAACTTCAGCCCGAACATTATATACGCGGATGGTTTTGCTGGGACGCACCGAAATTATCATGCCGTTCCAATTTTTTGTTTTGACTAACACCCATTTGATGACACAAACAACAGTTGAATGAATGACAGTGAGAACCGAGCAGAACACTGATTTTGACCAGGGAAAAAAGTTTTTGATCATGTGCAAAAGGCAACCCTGGTGTGATACAAAAGCAGGAACATCGACAATTTTGTTTCTCAAGAGCTCTCACCTTCAGCGGGATCACAGAGGAACTTCCTTGTGCAATACTTGACATCGACAAGCCACTGTTCGAATGACGGGTGGAATATGAGAATTGTTGACGTTGAGCCCAAACATCGAATGAAATTGCTGTGCTCCTCTAATTGCGGGTCGGGCTCGCCGGCCGGTTCGTATTCAATCAACAACGGCGCCATTGAGCGTAGAGATTCGGCGAACAACAGCTTGGAGAGTGTTGGCGTGCGCGCTCTGAATGGGGAAGAAAGGGATGAAAGATTGCTGAGTGCATAAAGTAGTAAATGAACAGCGATTGGAAAATGGATTTTGGCAGAAAAGTTGGGGTCCCGTGGACAGGAGGGGGCTGAGTCTGAGATGGGTGGGAACTCGAATCTGATCTCCTCTGATGGTTTGTTGGGGGTGGCGAAGTTTGAATTTGTTTTTATCATTTTCAATGAGACAGTTATGCAGACTAATTCGGCGGTTGAAAGGACAACCTTATCCATGGTGTAATATTCTTCCCACGGTCATGATTGACAAACGTGGCGATCGTTTTGTGCGCATGGCCTTTTTTACGACATTAAATCAAAAAACGTGTCCAAACAGCAAGTATCCCAACCTGGCCACCCTATACAAATGGCCGACGGACAGCGGATGTCTGCAGGCCAACAGTATCTGCAACAACAGCCTGACAATCGGATAGGCATGATGGGTGCTGAATAGACGTTGACACAGCCACAGGTAGAGGCCGTTGAGGGTACCCGGGATGTGGTTGACCTCACGCAGTCGGATGAAACCATCACGCACGCCGTCAAGTACAAGCTGAAAGGTGCTATGGGCGTATATTTCACGAAACGTAAATATTCTCAGAACATGCCAAACTTTGCTGATTGGATTTAAATAGGGTCAACTCTGCCTTGATCACGTGACTTTTCTCGTTTCTACGGCTAGTCTGAGAATACCGATGATGCCACTTTATTTTAGCCAACGTGAATTCAAAATTAGTGGCTTCAATCAGCCAAAGCACGCCGCTGCAAAATCGCGTGCACCAAGACGGTACTACCGAGCCAATCAGATCAACAAACCCGATATGACCTGTCAACGGCAGAAAAATGACAGGTTCAAGCTCACTACACAA
>JASAMV010005425.1:0-19178 GCA_030248065.1 Rhynchonema sp. JSB1_4
GGCACGATATAGCCTGCGGGTTTTCTCGAGCACTTTTTGGCGGAAATATGGTCGAAAATTCGGCCGCTGCCAGACAGAATGGTTCGACATTTTCAGAGTCACTATAAAGAGTTTGGTTCAGCATAACAACATGATACAACATTAATCACAGCCCTTCCGCATCCATACTACTGTCCGCGTCCACATTAATCGATTCCGGGTCCGTCGATTTATCGCCCTTGTCGAACGACTGATCGGCCGATTTGTCCTCCTTTTTGATATTCTGATCACCAGCGCCAAGTTTCGAATCTTCCAAATATGATTCCGCGAATTTCGGCACACAAGTGTTCACCCACAGCGAATCAATTGAGGCGCCGCCGCCCAACAACAGATCGGTGTCGGTGTCGAAGGTCTCCAGCATTTTCGTGAGCAGCGTACGGGTCTGGAATGCGGTCTCGTTATACGTACTTGGTGACCAATGTAGCAACAGCAGTGAGTTTTGCTCGTTTCGGCTTGTTTTCACAGATGGGCGCGAGGTGCCAGGCCTCGTCGGGGCGAACATCTCTGGCCAATTGACCTCGAAAAAGCACTACGAGCAGATCTTATTGCTAGAGTGAAAACGTTACCTGATGCGCACAAAAGTGCAAGCCAATGAGACAGAGCAACGGGTAATTAGACCACAAGTTAGTCACACTCTACTGGTACGTTACAATAATCTCAGAACCATCATCGAAACGTCAGACATCAATCGCCCAAGCAACAAGCTAGCTGAACTTCCGAATTTCGCAAGAACAGATCGGCCGAGCGCAGAGTCAGATTCATATCGCGGCGGTGAAAAATGTTTTCGGAATAATTTATGTGACAATCGAAACGTGTAGAGAACAATAACTGTCTGGGTGACTGCACTTGAAAACAAATCTTTTTGTTAAACTGACGACATGAAAACTGGGGCAGAGCAATGTCGGGTACCAAAAATGGACAGGAATCGGATGTCGGGTGCAGAGTATTTCGGGACCAGACGCAAGACACTTGGGTGTTCAAGACACCGAACTGGTTGTGAGAGAAAAATTATGAGGAAATTGTTCTTCGAGCCAAATTTCTGCGAAGGCACAAAATCTATTGGTGTCATCAATGAGGAAAATTACAAAAATGATGCGTGTTTTTGGTCCAAAAGTACGATGTCGGCGACGGATGCCACCAGAACTCGCGTTTTACGCTAACCAAAAAGCCCAAATCCCAGCTCCTCGCTTTCCCATACAAACGAGAGAATGAATGAAAAGACCAGCAGGCTTAAAAGAAATGGTAACATCAAACATCAGCATACAATGAAACTGACCAGCACATCATCATTCTTCAGCGCCAATGACCGATGGCACATATCAATGGCCTCCTCAACCTGGCCAAGTTGTAAATGCAGCACAGCCAGACAACTGAACGTGCTCGCGCTCTGCGGACACAGCGTCAGCGCTTTCCTGACAGATTGATTCGAATTTAGTTGTTTTGAAAATTGTGTGTGGCAACGTAGGCGTCTCAGCCCCACTACAATTATTTTTTTTCCATATTTCTAATCCATTCCATCTTTTGGTGCCAATCGAATTTCGCATTATTGAACCTGCAGCTGATTGGCCATTTTTGAAATACAACCCACGAAACATTCTCCCCCCCCCCAAAACTTGCAATAAACAAACAAAACGCAACCCGAACTTGTGGAACATGACCGCCTTATCGAGATTGTCCAATTTTCGTGCCGTGTGCCCGAGATTATTGACGAGCGGTTCCCAAATTGGTTGCAACAGTCGCTTTAATTTGTCCTCTACATCCACATGTGACCCTTGTTGTTGTGGTTGTTGTTCCTTCAAAGCCGGTCGTTTTCGTTCGGTCAGTAAATCGAGCGCCTTGTGAAAACGACGGTCCGCCAGTTGAAAGTTGCCCTGAAAGAACAACTAGTGAATTGTCAGAACACTTTTTCATTTCATCATTTCACATAAAATACCAGTTCGAATCGAAGTTCGGTAGCGCACTTGAATGTGAAAACTAACATCTGTTGTGATCTGTTATCTTCACTCGAAAATGTTGCATGCTGAGCAAAAAAGACAGTAGGGCAATTGAAAAAAATGATAAACAGCAATGTTTTCTTCAGAAGACCGGTTTTCTACATTTATGGAAAAATTTCCGACAAAAAAGAAAAAATAACTAAAAAAGTTCCGTGTGCATAAGCATAGAGGAACCCAAAATAACATATTTTCGGCCCATGTTAACGTTAGCACAGCCAGTGTCATGGCATATTAGGGTATTTTTGATGCTCATAATAACAAAAATGATCAAAATAAGGCACTTTTACACCTCGCACCTTCGACAAAAGTCTGGCTCATGAAAATATTTTCTGAATTTATCGAAAAATCTACGAAAAAAACCTTCTTCTAAAAAGTTTCCATGCAGCTGCGTCTTTTTTCGCTTTTTTCACCTCCAGAACCAGTCGAAGAAACACCGTTTTTTCACGAAAAAAAAACGTTTTTTTTTCATCCGCAACTATACTGCAATGCATGCACAATGAAAAATAAAAAACGATCGAATTTCGCCATCATAATAGCAACAAAGCTGATCAACTAAACAGGACGAAAGGGACAAAACTCACGGCGCTCTGTTTACACCTTTTCTCAAGATTAACTCTGACAACCAAACAGCAACGATAACCGACCTGTCTATATGCCAGAATGCCCAATTCATGCAACACGAATGGATCATTATTCTGGATGGCCAGCGCCTGTTGCAGAAACTTCTCGCCCAGACGCAGATTGTTTGTCAGCGAATATTCGAGACCAACATAGAGCAGGGGCAGGTGACTATCCGGCAGCACTTTGGCTGCCTGCAATCGCGGCTCGTTCCATTTAACGTATTGGGTGGAATTTTCGAAACGGTGTAAAGGTCAGTTGGGCGCAAAGGTCGGCGTAAAGTTCGGTCGAAAGCACGGCCGGCGTAGCTCGGTGTAAACGTGAAACATTGCCTGTTATTAACGTGGAATGTTTCAAGTTTACACCGAGGTCTATCACACTGAGCTGTCGACCGAGCTTTCCACCGACCTTTGCACCCAACCAGTGTAGTGGCTGGGGGGGATGGGGGGGGGATTCCCCCCCTAAGGGGTAGGTACCTTGCAACCACCCCTTGGGGGGGATGGGGGGGGAAGGGTAGGTACCTTGCAACCACCCCGGAGGGTACCTTGCAACCATCAATTTATGGTTTTTATAGGCAAAAATGGGTGTTTTTCGACCTCAAAACCCCAAAAATCGCGCGCTCCGCGCGCAAACCTCCATATAATAGCTATTTTGGGCAAATTTTCGGCCAAAATGCAAAAAAGTACCATTTTTTCGGCCAATTTTGCAGAAAAAAGCATGCAAAAAACACCCTTTTTTCGGACCCCAGGGGTACCTTGCAACCTTCTGGAGGCTGGGTAGGGGGGTACCTTGCAACCATCTGGATCCATCCCCCCCCCAAGGGTACCTTGCAACCATCTGCCTGCCACTACACTGTACCCAACTGACCTTTACACCGTTTCGAAAATATCACCCATGTCGGAAACTTGATGCCAGCCAACAATAACAAGTCTCTCTAAATTGGGCTGAGTGAAAAAATGGAACCTCCAATTAATAGAGCCCCAACGTCGACTTCGACTGGTGCGGTAAGCTCCAGCGCTGGCTGTGGTTACTTTTGCGGGACGGGTAGGGTACATATAGGTGGAAAAATCCGGGGCGGATAGAGGGTAGCATCAGTGTAGTTCCTGAGGGGGCGAGGGGGGTCCCCCCCTAAGGTACACTAACCGCCGCGACCAAGGTACACTAGTACACTAACCGCCGCGCCAGGTACACTAACCGCCTCAATTTTTGCCTAAAATGGGAATTTTTAGGCAAAAAATGGGTGATTTTCAGGTCAATGATGTCAAAAGTCGCCAAAATACCCGTTATATTGAGAATTTTTTCGAAAAAGGGGCAAAAATCGGTCAAATTTTCTACCTCAAAAAGTGACTTTTTCCTGAATTTGGGTCTTCCCCCCCCCTTCCCACCCAGGGAGGTACACTAACCGCCGCACGGAAAAAAGGGGTAGGTACACTAACCGCCGCGCCGGACCAGGAACTACACTGGGTAGCATGCAGCCCCCTCCTCCCCCCAGCCACAGCACTGGTAACCTCACATAACCGACTTGCTAACGTCTTATTAAATAAAATTAAATTAAACGTAATAAATTAAACGTGGTTTACACGATAACTGACTACATAACACGGCAAATACCGTCCGTAACAAATGCGTTTTTTCAACGATTCCATTTTCAAAACATTATTTTCGCTATTCGGTGAAAGAGTTCTGAATCCGGTCCGGTATCCTAGCGAATTGCACGAAAAAAACACAAAATAAACCTGGTCCATTTCAGCCAGCCTCCGGGTGGGAAACATTGGTCTGTTTTCGCGAAATTTTCCAATTTTTGACAAAACTTGGGAACAATTTTCTTCAGAAAAACTTTGGTAATGCGCCATGCGCGGACGATTTCAATGTGGCTTGTTTCACTCATTTGGTCATAATAAGCTTCAGCATTAAAACAGAAGCAGAGGTCGCAATCGGGCCGGGTTTGGCCGGCCCGGCCCGGCCCGAGCCCCCAAATCTCCGGCCCGGCCCGGCCCGGCCCGACCCGTACCCCCAAACCTCCGGCCCGGCCCGGCCCGAACCCCCAAATCTCCGGCCCGGCCCGGCCCGGCCCGATTTTTTGGCTCAGATTTTAACCCAATTTTTGTCATAATTTTTGCGATTTTTTTGAACCTATTTTTGGTTGAAAACAACGGTGTTGCAGGGGTTGGGGGTCCCCCCTAGGTACAGTAGGTAGGTAGGTTGACGCTCCATCCTGGTACACTATGTAGGTCGCCGCCCGGCGGCTAGTACAGTAAGTTGCGATTTTTGGCTCAAAATGGTATATAAAATCGGTACTTTTCACTCCAAATTGGCGATAAATCGCCGCGCTACGCGTGAAATTAGGGTTTTAGAGCACATTTTCTTCAAAATTTCGACCGAAAAAATTTTGTTCCCCCTTAGCCCGGCCGGTACAGTAGGTAGGTTGCCGTCCCACATTTTTGGTGGTACTGTAGGTTGCCGCCCCGCCTGGGTAGCCACACCACTGGTTGAAAATACATTGTTTTCCATGAAATGGTCGTCAGATAGAGACAATACTGATCACTTACTTGCCGAATCCGTCAGAAATTTTAGTATTTTTGACAAAAAAATCCCTACATTTTCAGTAAAATAAGTCACTTCAGAAGCTTCGGGCCGGGGTGCCCGGCCCGGCCCGGCCCGACCCTCCAAATCTCCGGCTCAAATTTTTGAGCCAATTTTTTTGGTTGAAAATTCATTGTTTTCCTGAAAAGTCGTCAGATAGACAATACCAATGGTGCAGCAGGGGGGTGGGGTCCCCCTTGGTACAGTAGGTTGGTTAGGTACCCCTTGGCAGTGTAGTGGCAGGCAGATGGTTGCAAGGTACCCTTGGGGGGGGGATGGATCCAGATGGTTGCAAGGTACCCCCCTACCCAGCCTCCAGAAGGTTGCAAGGTACCCCTGGGGTCCGAAAAAAGGGTGTTTTTTGCATGCTTTTTTCTGCAAAATTGGCCGAAAAAATGGTACTTTTTTGCATTTTGGCCGAAAATTTGCCCAAAATAGCTATTATATGGAGGTTTGCGCGCGGAGCGCGCGATTTTTGGGGTTTTGAGGTCGAAAAACACCCATTTTTGCCTATAAAAACCATAAATTGATGGTTGCAAGGTACCCTCCGGGGTGGTTGCAAGGTACCTACCCTTCCCCCCCCCCCATCCCCCCCCAAGGGGTGGTTGCAAGGTACCTACTCCTTAGGGGGGGGGGGGGGGGAATCCCCCCCCCCCCATCCCCCCCCCCAGCCACTACACTGCCCCTTGGTATAAAATCGATATTTTTCACTCCAAATAGGCGAAAAATCGCGCGATGCGCGCGAAATTAGGATTTTAGAGCACATTTTCATCAAAATTTAGACATCAAAAATTTTGTTCCCCCTAGCTCGGCCGGTACAGTAGGTAGGTTGATTGCAGGCCTTTCTGGTGATACAATAGGTTGATTGCACGCCTGGGTAGCCACACGACTGGACAATACTGATCACTTACTTGCCGAATCCGTCAGAAATTTTAGTATTTTTGACAAAAAAATCCCAACTTTTTTCAGTAAAATAAATCACTTCAGAAGCTTCGGGCCGGGGTGCCCGGCCCGGCCCGGCCCGACCCTCCAAATCTCGGCCCGGCCCGAGCCAAAAGCCCAAAATCGCGGCCCGGCCCGGCCCGAGGTCGGGCCGGCCCGATTGCGACCTCTGAACAGAAGCTTCGGGCCGGGGTGCCTGGCCCGCCTCGGCCCGATCCTCCAAGTCTCCGGGGCCGGGCTCGGACCGGCCCGATTGCGACCTCTGCTCTTAGGTTTTTTATGTTAAAGAAAACAACAAAAAAATTTTAGTCTAAAGAATAACCTTCAAATAACAATTCATCGCTTGATCGTGCTCTCGTTCGGCAGCGAAAGCGTGCCCAAACACCAGCCAACCTGGGCCGTATGCCGGAACCATCCCCGTGCATTTTGCTGCAACAGATGCGTGCGAAATCTTCCGGGAGATTCGCCCATTTACCGTAAAAACCTAAATAGAAGGGGGGGGCCCTATTAACTCACTGACCCCATTTTGGGGGGGGCTCTATTCCGGGGGGGCTGCTCTATTCTATTAATTCACTGACCCGAACCTGAAAAAAATGTTCCCAGAAATACCCCCGAAAACCCCCAAAAAGGGGTTTGAGAGGATGTTTTTTCGCTTGTAGTCGCATTTATTCGCGTCTAGTCGTCAATAAGAGGCGTATTATGTGCTCTGAACGAACAACAAACGTGCATAAATGTACCTGTGCACCACTATCAAGCGTTAATACACTACTGTATAGGGGATGTTACTTAGGGGGGGGGCTCTATTCCGGGGGGGGCTCTATTAATTCACTGACCCCTTTTTGGGGGGGGCTGTATTACGGGGGGGGCTCTATTTCGGGGGGGGGGGCTGTATTTAGGTTTTTACGGTAACTGGCACTGGCAGAAATAGAAAAGCGCAAAAACCTTACCTAAATATCGTTTCGCACTTTCATACTGTTCGATCGTGTAATAATAGCATCCGACGGCGTACCAACTGATCGAGCACTCCGGTTCGTCATCGACCAACTTGTGCGCCAAATAAAACAGTGCCGAATTGTCCTTGGTTTCGACCAAACTGCAGATTTCCAGCGCCAAAAGGTCCAAATTCAGCGTCCGGCCCTTCGATCCGTCCGGCTGCTGTTTCCGCGGAACGCTGTTGATGGCGCGCAACACTTGCTGACAACGATTTTTGAAATACAACGACTTCAATTGATCAATTCGATCCGATTCGGTCAGATCCCTGGAGCCGGCGGCGTTCGGAGCCACCGATGATTCTGGAGCGCCGATCGCTTTGTCGACGCTGCTCTCGAGATCCATCCGATGCTGCAAATAAAAATTGGACAGATTAATTACAGATTAAAACAGGGAAATTGTAAAAAAATCCCCAAGGTTGCCAAAAAATATCCGAATTATAGAAACTGAAAGAAAGAGAAAATTTTAAATTCCCGCCCTTTCGTGCGTCATTTTACCGTCTGGCAAACTCAAATACCTCGACGCAACTCGGCTCAAATTACGGTAGCACACTCACTGGTTGTTGCTGTTTGCACTCCGGATGACGCAAACATTCCAGCCAACAGCCAGTAACCTGCCTGAGTGTTAATCCAGATTTGGGTATGCCCGAATTGACTTATCGCTTAGTCATAAATACCAACTGAATACCGCGCATAAATTTGGCGACAGTAAATGGTCACTAACTACTGTTCTAATTTTATTTGGACATATTTCCGTGGCGCAACATGCACGTATTATACATAGTGCGCTGCTGGTGGACACTTTTATACTCGTGTTGAATGAATCATAAAACAAATATTTTTCATAATCATATCAAACCGTTCTGTCGATAGGTGTTGCCGAGTAATTTCCGTCAACTTGCTGGTCTTTCAGAACAAGTAGTTTTGCCGGTGGTGTGTTCGCACTGATGGTGTCCTGGTGCACCGGCCTGCCGGCAAAAGCGGCATGAATGCGGTTGAAGGGTTTTGCCAGGCTGATATTAGTACAGTCGTCAAACCAGGTCGTCAAATCCTGTCGTCACTCAAGCAGCCCCAATTGAGCGCGAGAAATAATACATTGAGTTGACGACAGTATTTGACGATATGATTTGATATCGCTGTATGTGTAGCAAAAACCGTTTTACCAGTGTTTGTTGCGCCTTTTCTAGAGTTTTTTTTGCTCCTCTGTGTAAGCTATAGTCCCCGTTCTCACACGATGTTGAAGTTTGACTGCTGCAAATGGGTGATTGCTTTTGGAAAGTAACCAACCTCACCTGCCTTCCTTGTCCTACATTTGCGAACCGTATGCGGTCCATAATCGTAAAAACGAACAAAAACATTCCAGTTTTTATTATCGTTTTTTTTGTTTGATTACACTACTTTTTACTTTTCGTCCACAACCGTTTACAACTCCAACGCATATACCATAACAACATCTGAGCCAGATGTTCTGCCAAACCACGTCAAGACCAACTTTAAGTTTCAGATTTATGCCGCGATGTGTGCATAAAGTGTAACCTTGCCCTCGTATAGTCAGAAGCAACTACTTGCACTTTTCAATGTCGTTTGCATGCGCAACCATTAAGACATCATCCTATGATCTTAATGATCTCCAAAACTCATTCCCACCTTTGGTTGCTTTGCATGCCGTTTTCACTTGCAAAAGTCATACGATGTGATTATGCAATCACAACACTGGTCCCATATGGATACGCCCATATGCCCCACTGACTGAAAAATTTGCCATGTCGTGTGCGTGTGGATTTTTCACCTAAATCTGTGTGGATGCATCAGTTTTTTATTTGAACTAATCAAGCAGGTATGTTGTAGTTCAACTGATATATTATGCAAGTGCACGCAGGTGTCGGTGGCGTATACCTTCCGCTGGCAGCTGTGCAGCACAACCAGTGCACGCGCGCGTTTGAGGTGAACGACACGTCAAATTTACCACACCAAATTGTTGCCTGCCGTGTGATCTGATCAATAGAAGATGAACTAAACTGCCTGCTGTATCTGCCACTTTCGCCTAAATTGTCCCGGCGTAGATTATCTCCTTTCGCTTTCAATATTTTCTCTTCTTTGGTGTCTGATTTTGTTATACCATAACCAGGCACATTTTTGTCCCAAGATTCCCCGGCACCACCCCACAAAACACTGACAAACTTTGCGCGTGCTGCGCTATTGCAAATCTCATCACATCATAAAATAGTATGTACACATATTGTATCGGCGCTAGAGCATATCAGAGTGCGCTACAAAGTTCGCGGTGTAACGCGCGAGCAATATATGCAATACAATATCCACTGCAAAGATGTAGTAGCATCAGCGCAATAAGCAAGTGTCGTCAGCTCAATATAATATAAGAGCTATACAGTGATGTACCAAGATGACCTTTTCGTTTTGCGCAATTGAATGTGCGCCACGCACGACCCACACACAAATACGTGCTACCTACATACAGTACATGCCCAGACTGCAAAACATTAGTGCACGCTTCTGCCCGACAGTCACTAACTTTCCGCGGCCGCGCTTTGCTCCGCATGTTTCAAATTATGTACAGTGATTGTCCATCACGGTTTCCGCGCAACCTTATGCGAGCATAGGTGGTTATGCTAAGCCAGCAGGCTGATATTTCTTAACCGAGACAGACCTGGCTGCCGGGTTGGGCAAAAAAA
Source organism: Rhynchonema sp. JSB1_4 (assembly GCA_030248065.1). Classification (NCBI taxonomy): domain Eukaryota; kingdom Metazoa; phylum Nematoda; class Chromadorea; order Monhysterida; family Xyalidae; genus Rhynchonema; species Rhynchonema sp. JSB1_4. The sequence continues at coordinate 9,859 of JASAMV010005425.1, forward strand.
ATTTTAAAAAAAACTTGTTTAAAAGATTTTTTTCCAACCCTGCCTGCCTGAACAACATGGTGTAACAATGTCCCTAGCCCAGCAGTGCCTGCAACTGTCGAGCTTTTATCTGAAAGTCGTCAACGTGGTTAATCAGTCTACAAAATAACAGTGTGATCCTCTACTTGCCGATTGATGTCGATCACCATAGTGAATAATCTGCAGTGCACATTGAGATCACGTGGCCATCTGGTGCATTCGCACTGACGATGACCTGGTGCACCGTCCGTCTGCGATACAGCGATCGAAACGGGCAACAAAAAACATGATGTGCACAATTCATGTTCCGACAATAATTTGATTTCGTCAACCTCATTTACGCTGCGCATAATGATGCGGTTTCTGCACCGCCTTCATGTGCAACCAGCGCACAATAACTGCACATCACAATTTGCCACAGTATATCCACCTCGGGCTGCGTGTGCGTGCTGTCTGCCAAGAAAACAGTGCGCGCTGCCTGCCTCGCACCAAAAGTCCGTCGCATACGTCAACATAACAAAAACACTCAAAAAATATTTCCAATCACTCGCTGCACTCTGAACTCACAGACGGTTTTGTTTGCTCTTTTACAAACCATTTCGCTGCGTCTCCTTGCGCAATTTGCACCATTGTGAACCGTTTTTTTTGTCTTGTGCCATTGTGCAAGTGCAGCAGCATTGCAGAAATTTCAGCAATGTACCAGCAGGCAGTGTGAGCCTTGCTCTGTCAATTCCCAGTTGGCCGTCAATTACCGTTCCGCAGTGTTCACTTTTGAGAGTTCACACTGTTTAATCCGCGTCATATTCAAGTTCTTCAAAAAAAAAAATCCCGAAAGACCACCTGAAAACATGATCAGTAGGTGACATCAGAATTGGCGGCTTTTCTCACCGAATGGAAAAAATATACACACCGCCTGAAACTATGTTTTCAATTAGTAATCTGGTGCGTTTTGTTATTTTTGCAACTTGATACATCCAGCGAGTTTTCCATACCCGGATCCGCATCATGCATAGTGAAAGTGAAATTCCAGTATTTTTATGCATTTATATAACCAGAAGGGCGACAAAATAACAGGCAACCACATCTGGTTTACGGACATTACATTTTACTGCGGTTTGGTTTCTGGTATTTTCTGCATTTGTTCAGGTGCGTACCATACCTGCGCGATTCATTTAAAATCCGTATATTTGTGCCCTTTGTGGTACCGCTCTCTTGTTTCGCCATGTGGACGTCCCCAACTTTCCCGATGATAATATACGGTGTGCGAAACATCAATGGATTAGGCCGGCATTTGCCTACACCGGCACGAAACTTGCGTGCTGATGTTCCACAGACCTAATGGAATTCCAACAAAATTTTGACAATACCGCATCGAGCCGGTACCATAAATTCACGTGGTGTTTGGTTTCAAAGTGCAACCCAGAATTCATATGTCGTCTCTTTGTTGTGCTACCTGGCCAGCTGACAAAACTCATATACGTTTTGCTGGACCTTATGTAGTTTGATGTGGCAGATTGCTAGGTTTGGGTTTGGTCTCAGCTCGAAATAAATAATAATAATAATATTGTTTCTGTTCATTCGTTTGGTTATTGCGTAAGATTTGTGTGTATATCAATCGATGAATTTGTCTGTACAGCACCCGAAAATCTTATCTTCTGCGTGTTCTAATTTCGGGCCGCCAGCCAAATTGCGAAACTAAACTCATTTTGTGTGTTATGCCGGAACAATAATTTCTCTGGACAGAAGACGTGTTGTCTCTTCCTCCTTTTTGATTTTAATTTTCTACCGACAATCCATATTTCTTTTCGTGTGCTATGCACCGCCCGATATTGCCTTACGACGTGCCCTAAATAAATTTGCCGTCCTGAAATTATGCACCCTCATGATTAGGTTGGGGGCACTCGTACCAGATTCATGATCTTGCAGGTTTGTGCATAGAAAAAGCGAAATGCCGCGCGTGATTTTATTTCAAAATTGGAAAAAATACAAATCGATTTTGTCGGTTTGATTCCCACCGTCTGCTGTAAATATCAAACTTTCTGAGCCGAAATTTTGTTAATTTTTATGCATTCATGAACATTTTGCAGAATAAACAAGACGACACGAATTTGTATACGTTATATTGTACATCAGATGATCCGTGACTAAACCCCATCTGTTCTGTCGAAACTTGTACATTCGGGCGACCACAAATTGGTAAAAGACATCCACGAGAATTATAACAAGTTTTGCTGTGTCTGGTGAATATCATTTTGCTATCAAACACAAAATCTAACACTCTGATCAGTATACACAACTTGCAGGATCGAAAACTTGTTAACACGGTCACCGTTTATCTACAATATCTCATCCTTATCTGATCCTCGGCATAAACTGGTCACCTTTCGAGTGGAGGAATTTTTATTGCCGCGCGCCAGGGCCTGGCCTCACAACAACACAGGTCATATTTGACCAGTTTGAATTTCGATGGAAACAACTTACTACTGGATTATTATTTGATATCGAGACCCTGACAAAATGGTTATCGTGACCAAGGTAGGCGGTTTCTTGATAATTGTTTTGCTTGTTTTGCGTGTTTGTTTCAACAGAACCGTGATTTTTCTTTGATGTCTGCAAAAATGATCTGCATTCTTGGTATCTGTCCTTGCACCCTTGTGCCTGCGCTGTGACTGTGAGCCTATGCGCGCATGCATGTGCATGTGTAAAAGCGCATGACGCATGTGCGTAAAGTTAACTGTGTATAGATGACACATTTGCATTCTGTTACAGTCTTGTGGCATTATACCGCATTCCTGGGCCATGGAAGTATAGTCCGTCCACCAGCTCATGGCACTTTGTGTTGCTGCTGGCCGACTTGTTCCCTTCCTCCACGTTCTAATGAAAGAGAAACTGAGTTTCCGAAAAAAATTATTTTTGCTCCTAAATTGCTTTCTTTATGAAATTGACGTGTTTTATAGATTTTAATTTAATTTAATTTTAAATTGGATCGAATTCAATCGTTTTCGACACATTTTATTATTTTTTTAGTTTTTTTACAAAATCGCTCACGCTCAATTTCTCTTTCATTAGAACGTGGAGGAAGGGACCAAACCAGCCAGCAGCAACACAAAGTGCCATGAGCTGGTGGACGGACTATACGTACGTATGTAGTATGTTAAACGAAGATCCATTATTATTGAGGTCACACAGCGCAATACACATGACATATCAAAATCTCATGTTTGCATTACAGCAGCGCAAACAACCCGCGCATGCATACACTTTCACTTTGGGATGATAAAATTGGTTAAAACTTCAAGCGGCGAAAGATTTATTCAGGAGAATTTTACGTTTTCGATCATTTCGAATTTGTGTGAATGAACAGGTTTATCCTGTTGGTCGAGATATTGCAAAATTTCAACAATATCGAAAGCTATTTTATCGGAACTGGTCGGTGTACAAAACTGTGCGGGCATAATTATCGAAGTTCGGTGAAATGCGATGTCCTTCAGTGTCGAGTGGCCAATAATAAAAATAATCATATTGAATTCATTATAAATATATCGATAAATTTTATTAGATGGCTAAACCACACAATGTCATTTAACCTTGCAGAGTATTTACATTTAATGTATCAAATACCATGTCCAAAGTTCTGGATACGCATGAATTAGTGAGTGAAGTGCTGTTTATACAGTTGAGGCTGAAGCTGAAGGGCAAACCAGAAACTTTTATTTATGCGAAAATGCGTGTATTCGAAAATATTTGGTGACGCTGCCAACATGTGTTGTATGAACACTTTGAGAACTGGGATGATTCATGCAGTATTTGTCACACTCATTTCACAACAACATGGGAAAACCCTTTTAATTGATCGCACAAAATAAAGGTGTGCACCTCAAATACACATTTTTGATGCATTCGGTTTAATTGAGGGAAACCGACTAGAGTTAGGGACCTGCGTAGTTTTATTTTTTTTACAAACTATATATTTTTTCAAATTTTGGCAACCCAGTGTTTTTGTGTGGGTCAAGGCGATCTCAATCTGCAAGACTGTCTGTAAGTCTGTAAGCGACCGCGGGGGTCAAAACAACAACAAGTGCACCTTGACAGCGGGACACCGGCAATTTGTCAACATCTCAAGATTATTATTTTTATTTGCAAATTTGTTTGCGTAATAAGTTAGTCCGTCCGGCCTCGTGCTGTTTCAAGTGCGTTGAAACGTGAAATGAGTAACATTTGGGGATGTTTTTCTACACATACACATGTTTTTCACATCTTTACCTCCCAAATCTTGACCCCTGGCTTCACACACGAACACACCACTTGAAAATCAAGTGCGCAACGAAGCCGCAGAAAAACATCATTTTGTTTGACTATGCAGGAATGTTTTTGTTTGTGTTTTGTGATTAAAAAACTTAACCTTCGGCGTGCTTATTTTCTTGCGAATCAGCGTTTTTTTTAGAAAAGCAGCAGAAAGCAATGAAGCTTCATCAACTGTACACAAAGCAGAAACGGGTTTGAATGACTTTCGCCGGCTTTGAATTTTAGTGCCGCGTGCAGAAGCAATTTGATAAAGTCTGCACGATACGCAGTTTTGCAACGAACACCGAACTAACATCTCTCCTGAATTGATCCTAAAGCAACGCTGGTATAAGTATACGTATAGGTTCGGAATGTTGCTTATACGCGTCCCACCAAAATTCTGAAATTATTATGTGCTACACACACACACACACACGCATAATCATGATAACAGCGCAGAATAGAGCACAGGTTGAAAGCTTGGAACACCTGGCCGCTTGCTAAACAAGCACCACCACCACGAGCAGAAATTTCGGGCATAATAAATACACATGCACAAAAGGCCATGCATTATGCACCCAGGTACAAATGCATTTGGGGACCTGGCCCAATGGTTACACATGTGTCATGCCATGCCATGCCTGGTTTGGTCGTGATTAGGTTTTGGTTGTAGGTGCCTGCATGGAAATAATTTCCTCGTGGTCGAGAAGCCACATTTGTGTCATGAACAATTAGAGAAATGTTACCCGCGGGGAACCAATTTATTTGTGCACCCTCTAAATTCAAAGGAGAAATGGGTTGGCTGTTGAGATGCTTTAGCAACCCACGTGGAAGTGGAAGGGCAAGGGGCAACGCAAGAACACAAAGGAAATCTGAACCAAACTTCCTTGTACGCTCATATGCACATGAAAAGAAAGCAATAATGACGAAACAACTTGAATATATAATAACTCACGCAGCGATATAATCTACCAAGGAAGCTTTTCATTCGTGAGAAAACACAATCAAGCTGAACGAAAAAGACACACTGCTTGTGCAGCACATCACAACATAGCCGGATTATCATGCTATACCTGAGCCGCGTTAGCTTCTTCGCGGTTCGGCATTTTAAAAAAGCGAACAACGATTAGTACACGTTGTGCAATACATAACCACCGTTGTGTAGCATCAGCCGGTCCAGTCATACGCACAAATGTGGCGCGCGTCGACACAAAGTATAATCGCGGCAGAAGACGCGGCGCGTGAAAACATCCGCGCCATTGGCAGACCCGGCAACCGATACCCAGTTTAATGCATTCAAGTGCACAAGTTCACTTTTTTTAATCCCTTCATTTTCAGGGTGACTACATCTGGATCGAGCCGCCCGCCAAGACGCAGTACTCGTGTCCAATCGGTGCGCGAGTGTTGGACGCGGACAGCGGCAAGATTCGTGTGTTGGACGATGAAGCGAATGTACGTGCCGCCTTGATGATTCAGGCATCTAGACCGTAAAGTCTGACCAGACAGACCGTAAAGTACGAATGAGGACCAAAAATAGAATGGTCGATCGGCGTGTCTCATTGATGACTGACTTAGACCGTAAATTCCAGGAACAATTACTCGGACCGGACCGTCGAATCAAGATCATGCATCCGACGAGTGTGCAGGGTGTGGAGGATATGATACAGCTGGGCGACCTGCACGAAGCGGGGATATTGCGCACATTGCACGTTCGATACAAGCAGCGTTTGATCTATGTGAGTTTGTTTGTTGACACTGTAGCGTGAACTTTTGATGTTATCATGGTCATTGCTTAGGTACTACTATAGTTATGCACCTTGATAACTCTTTGTTGTCATGTCCATGGTGCAAAGTTCGCTATCGTTCACATTTTGTAAAACTTGTTATCATACCCATTGGTAATCCCTATCGTCATCCCCAGTTGCAAGGTCTGCCATTTAGACCGCAATCGTGTCATCATGCCCATCCATGGTATACCTCTTTATAGTGAGAGTGATCGGGGTACATTTTCAGTTTTTTTTGAAGAATATGCTTCCTCTGCTTGTAACAACACACTTCTGTCACTCACATAGCTAAAAGCCATTGCCCAAATTCATCCCACGTTTCCAGACCTACACCGGCAGTATCCTGGTAGCGGTCAATCCATACACCGACCTGCCCATCTACGGCGTTGAGCAACTTCGGTCGTACAAAGAACGTCGCATCGGCGAACAACCGCCCCACATATTCGCTGTGGCCGACAATGCCTACACGCAGATGCGAAGGACCAATCAGGATCAGTGCATTATTATCAGGTGAGACGGAGCCAGTTTGGGATTGTAGAATCGGTTCTCAAAAGGTGTATGTACACTTTTCCAAAATTCCCATGCAAAATTATAACTTATCATCATGCCCATTCCGCTATCGCTCGCGGTACGCAGTTGATCCGCGCGATCAGTCTCTGGGTGGAATTTTCGAAACGGTGTAAAGGTCAGTTGGGCGTAAAGGTCAGTGTAAAGTTCGGTCGAAAGCTCGGTCGGCGTAGCTGGTGTAAACGTGAAACATTGCCTGTTATTAACGTGGAATGTTTCAAGTTTCACCGAGGTCTATCATACTGAGCTGTCGACCGAGCTTTCCACCGACCTTTACCCCCAACTGACCTTTACACCGTTTCGAAAATATCACCCTCTGTTTGTGTGTGCGTGCGACATCGAAAATGTTTCGTGATACACGCAAAGATCAGCAAAAGGCATCATGAGCTCGTTGTGCAGATTCCTCGCCACGGACAAAAGAAAACACTATCGAAAACGCACGTACATACATGAAATTCAAAAGTTCGCGGTCAGCTACTTCACGCTGGTGAAACTAACTGCGACCTGCGGATTTGCATCACTTGAGTACAAACTTTCTTGCCAATTTTTTTCAGTGGAGAGTCCGGCGCGGGCAAGACGGAGAGCACGAAGTTGGTGTTGCAATTTCTGGCTGCCACCAGCGGACAACATTCGTGGGTCGAACAGCAGATTCTGATGGCCAATCCGATATTGGAAGGTTGGGTGTTTAATGATATTTTCGTGTGGCAGAGGTTTTCGGTCGCACAATGATTATGAGAATCCAGGCTCATGATTCTGATTTTCAGCTTCACCCGCTCTAACTGTATGCAATATTTGCATTTTGACAAAAAAATTTTCATCTGAAAATAATCTATAGCAGCGCAACCACGTCGCTGTAGTTCTGAAACACTCAATTGTCTGCATACTTTGCGTGTGATCACGCAAAGCAGCAACTTCATTGCCCCGTCATTTCCCCCCTTCACAATGCAGGAAAAAAGGCACCGGATTCCTTTGTATTTAGTCATTGTGCGACCAATGCGCAGATTTGTCATATCCGTTTCGTTGGCCGAGTTCGATCCATTCCTGTCTGAAACCCCATGCATGATTAAAACTGAGTGTCAAACTGACTTTGATATTGGGCACCCGACAAGCAAGCGCAATGAAGCAGCTGGCTGTCATGTTTCAGCGTTTGGTAACGCCAAAACGGTGCGCAACGACAATTCCTCTCGATTCGGCAAATACATCGACATTCACTTTGCGCCGACTGGTGCGATCGAGGGAGCGAAAATCGAGCAATATTTGCTCGAAAAATCGCGAATCGTCTCCCAAGCGCACAACGAACGCAACTATCATGTGTTCTATTGTTTGCTGGCTGGCTTGACCGAACCGGAGAAGAAAGACCTGCAACTGGGCTCGCCGTCGCAGTATTTCTATCTGACCCAGGTCAGCTTTTTTGTTCATTATCTTCGGTATTTTAGCTGTTACTAAACTGGATCGTCAGATCGGATAGTTTCTATAACATTTTGTTCACGCGACTTTTTTGAGGCAATATTTTGCGATTCAGCCACCAATATCGAGCAGCGGAATAGTTGCCTGCTTCAGCCGTGTGAGAGGAAGCTTTATACTCAGGTAGAAATTAGTGGCATAAAGAAATACCAAAGTATTTAAAGTCACGTGACCGAAGCAAATCTGATGCAATCTGGTCGCTGAGCTTCGCGATTCGCGATGAACCTTTATTTTATTTGTCATATGCTCAAACCTACAGTATACGCACAAGTAATTCTATTCCCAATCTTGACCACAAAGTCAAACCCAAACCCTGACCCTGATATTGCAGGGCCGCACCCTGACGGCGGAAGGCCGCGATGACAAAATGGACTTTGCCGACATTCGTAGCGCGATGAAAGTGCTGCTGTTCAATGACACTGAGATTTGGTCGATATTTCGCGTGTTGGCCGGCATTCTGCACACGGGAAACATCAAGTACAATGGTATGTTGATGGGCTCAGACAGTCTGGGCTCTTTATAATGGACCCTTACACTCTTGAAAGTGCTCCTCGAACTGTTGTACATACACGCAGTGTGAACCATTCAACATTGACAGATAATCTGGCGCCTAACTTTGATGTCTTACTTTTATCTCGCACGATTTTCATGCATGACAAAAACGTGTCGGGAAACCGGATCACGTCACTACGCAAGGAGGTGTAGAGCGCATCAGCTTGACAATTCAGCGCACTTCACTTGTGCTGCCTCAATGAACACGAAAATACGAACCAATCAATTTCAGCCACCACAATCAACCATCTGGACGCCCCCACCGCAGATTGCTGACGCAGAAAGCTGTTGCGCGCGCTGTATCAACTGCAGGATTTACACTCGTACGTACAGTATCTTGTTGATTGGATTGCAATCAGTATTGCAGTTATGTAGGTTGGAGTGAAATCATTACGATTGTTTGAAATAGGCCTGAACAAACAATTGCACACATTGGCCTGGCCCATCATGGCTTAAAACTGTGTCCAATGCCCTTTCTGGCCGCATGTTGCCATCATCTGGTGCCCTGACGGACGAAGAGCAAGTTGCACCAGTCACAGTGCACTGGGTGATAGGCTCGAAACGGTGTAAAGGTCAGTTGGGGGTAAAGGTGGCAGATGGTGGAAAGCTAGAGTCGACAGCTCAGTGTGATAGACCACGGTGTAAACTTGA